>JAFEMH010003591.1:0-256809 GCA_022495995.1 Adenophora triphylla var. japonica
GAAAATTCTTGATAAGCCTCAAAAACAGCTCAATGAGGCTTAACCACGCCAAATGCACATTTGGGGTTAGCGAGCAAGGTTTTGGGATACATGGTCACCGAGAGAGGCATCGAGGTGGATCCTCAAAAGATCAAAGCTATCATCGAAATGAGACCACCGCAAACTCGGACGAGAGGTGAAAAGCTTCATGGGCCGCTGATATATCGGCCGCTTCGTCAACCAATTGACCTCTATGTGCGAGCCAATCTTCAAGGCGATGAAGAAGAACGCCGAGCATCGAGATGGAACTCGGAATGCCAAGATGCCTTTGAAAAAATAAAAGCATACCTTGTGAGTCCTCCGATTCTCTGTCCTCCCCACGAGGAAAAGCCCTTTGTTGCTATACCTAAGCTGTGGCCAAACCGCATGGTTGGAGCCATGCTCTGTCAAGAAAAGAAAGAGTCGCGGGTCGAAAACGCCATCTACTTCGTCGATCGAAAGTTTCAAGGCGGCGAACTCAATTACTCGGCCCTCGAGAAAACCTGCGCGGCTGGTATGGGTTGTCGGGAAACTACGGCACTACATGCGATCGCACACGATACACTTGGTTTCCAAAATGGACCCGATCAAGTACCTCTTCGACAAACCATCTCTGTCAATGAGGCTCGCCAAATGGTCTTTCTTCTGGCGGAATTTGACATCAAGTACGTAAATCAAAAATCAATCAAGGGACGGGCCGTGGTGTGAACAAGCTGGCGATTTCCCAAGCGAGGCTCGAGGCCACTGAACCACAATTTCCAGACGAGGGAATCTTCGCAATCGAAGGCGAAAACCGATGGCAACTATTCTTTGTGGAGCGGCCAACCAAAGGGAAACGGCATCGGTATGCTCTTGGTGGATCCCAAGGGCGAGCACGCCCCAATTGCTATAAAGCTCAATTTCGAGGTAACCAACAATGCCGCCCGAATACGAAGCTGCTTATTTCTTGGACTACAAGCCGCACTCGAGAGGAATGTCCGAAACTCGAAGTTTATGGGGACTCGGCCTATGATCATCAACCAAGTCTCCAACAAGTGGAAAACCATAGACCGGGCTTGCAAAAATACCATGCTGCATAGAGGACCTCATCACACAATTCGAAGAGGTCACCTTCCATTACTTGCCAAGAGGCCGAAACGAGGTTTGCGGATGCCTTAGCCACCTTGGCCTCCACTTGTGGAAATCCACGAAGGAAAAGCAATCAAACCCTTGAAAGTCGGACGAAAGGAAATTCACGCCTCTTGTTGTGAGATCGAACGGAACCTAAGCCGTCAATGAGCCATGGTACAACCGGATCTTCCAATACCTCAAGAACGGGGAAACTACCTTCATGAACAAGGAAGGACAACACACGAAGGGTCAAAACCAAGAGCATCATGGCCTAAAACGCCTTGCCTCTCACTTCGTCATCCTCGGGGACATGTTATACAAGAAACGCTACCATGGGCCACTCTACGGCTGCGTCGGCCCGGGGAAGAAGCGAGCCGGTTCATGAGCGAAGTCCACAATGGGGCTTGCGGTCCCCACATGAATGCGAGCCACGATGCAAATCATTCTCGGGGATGGGCTACTCTTTGGATCTCCGTGGAGCGGATTGCATCCACTTTGTCCGAAAGCTGCGACAAGTGCCAACGGTTCTCCAACCTCAATCATCTGCCGCCCCACGATCTCTCTTTGCATGACTACACCTTGGCCCTTTGCCACTTGGGAATTGACGTCATCGGGAAAATCGCTCCGCCCGGGCGGCAACGGTCACGAGTTCATCTTAGTAGCCATCGACTACTTCACCAAATGGGTCGAAGCGAGTCCTACAAGGTACTCACCTCCAAGAAGGTCGCACATTTCCTCAAGGAAAACATCATATGCCGATACGGCATCCCAGATGAGGTCATATCAGGACAACGGCTCACACTTCGAAGGGGAATTCGACGGCTTGTTGGCTGAATTCAAGATCACACGCCACAAATCTTCTCCCTACCGGCCACAAACAAACGGCGCCGTGGAAGCGGCAAACAAAACCCTCGAACGGATCATCCGAAAAATGACCACCGAGGGCGAGATTGGCGAAGGCTGCACCTTGCACTTTGGGGCTACCGCACATCGGTCGGAAACGACCACGGGAGAAACCCCATTTGCCACGACATACGGGATGGAAGCAGTCCTTCCCGTGAGCTAGAAATTCCCTCACTCAGAGTCTTCTTTGGAAAACGACATCAACGAAGTCGAATGGCTCAAAGCCGACATGGCCAATTGGCTCACGCTAGACGAGCGGCGACTAAAGGCCATGGAACACGTCAGGAGCCTATCGAAGCGGGATGGCTAGAGCTTTCGACAAGAAAGTCAAATCCCGAGACATCAGGGAAGGTGACCTTGTACTCAAAGAAAAGCCTCCTACTCGAACCAACCCACTGGGAAAAATGGGAACCCACTTGGATCGGCCCTTTCGTGGTTCAAAAGATCTTCTCCGGAGGCGCCATGAAGCTAACAGACCTAGACGGCAATCCCTTCATGAATCCGGTCAACGGAAGCAAACTTCGCGAGATACTTCGCTGAAGAAGAACAAGCTGTGCATCTCTTGGCACTCCATGTAGTGTCGAACTACGCGGACTGAGCCCTCTAGTCCGGGGGAACGTAGGCAACCTTAATTGGTCCGGTCTAAAAATACACAAAAAAGTCAAAAGTTTGAATGTCAATCAAGACCTCCATCAAGCTCCGCACTTTTCAAGAACACGCCCCGGCAGTCACCTTGACCAAGTCAAACGACGGCGGCAACATCAAAGGAAATCCGAGGGTCACTCGGCATCAAACAGGCGGCTCATGTCTACTTCCAAGCCGGGGCTTGTCTTCGCCCTCACGCGCTTCAAAAAAAAAAAAAAAAAAGAGCTCGAGCTCGACGAGGGCTCACAAAAAAAAAAAAAAAAAAAAAAAAAACAAAAGAAGCTCAAGCGAAGGCTGCGAAATTGAGGTCAAGAGCCCGACGCCAACAAAAGGCAAGGAAGCTACGAAAAAGACCGTCAAAACAACTTGTCGAGGAGCATTCAACCTCTCGGCCAAATACAAAGCCTCGGCAAAGGGGATTGCCGTCGTGGCTCGAGGCTACTTCGGTCAGCGGATGCAACGAGAAAAGTCAAGATGGACACCGACAAAGTGCACAACGAAGCAAAGGCAAACAAAAGATCTTGCGTCTCGACAAAGCTTTAAAAGTAAATCACAAATCACTAACGGTTACAACATTTCTTGATGAGTTCAAGCACGGTCTACTCTCGAGTTCACAACATGCTAAAAAACGACTTAATACATTCAACTAATAATGTGTTTGCAATGCAATGAATGGATACCTAGGAGGTCATTCCGCGCCATCTGCGCTTGTCCCCTCGCCATTCTTTCCTTTCTTCCCTCGTCCCCGGCGAGTCTTCTTTCGCTCCACGTGAACCAACTCTGCGTCTCTCGGTCAGAGATGCGGGGTCCTCCCCGTAGAGTCAAATAATCCGGTAGCTCTCGGGGCTTCATTCGCCGTGCTTCGGCTCGGATCTCCTCCCTGAGTGCGTAAAGAGGACCTCTCCACAGTCGGTCGGTCAACTCTAGTCTCGTAGTCAAACAAAGCGTCTCCCGTCACATCGAAGGGTCGGACCGAGGCTTCGGCACTCCTAAGGCAATAGGCTGCTACGGCAGCCGGGTCCCAGAATCGGCTGCCGCCTTTGCTCTCCCAAGACCACTTGGGACGCCCTTGACATGTTGCTCATACCGGGCCGGATGCTTGAGTCGTCAACACGACACTCTCCCGACGTCTAAGGAGTACCACGGGAGGGAAGCGGAATACTTCCATACCCTCGGACAATACAAGAAGGCACACAGGCTGCCATACAAAGAGGAGCTATCTCCGCAATAGCAAGGTCATCCCGGCCAACAAAGGCTCTGCTTCATCCCAGCTAGCAGGAAACAAGCGACGGAATATAGAAGGAGGACCAAGACAAACACGGAACTCGACAACGTAGGACCCTTCTGCAAGATCCTCCTGGTCTCAATCCTCCCGGTGCGGAACCCACCGGCGGATCGATGCGTACCAAGGCTGTGCCATCCATCTCTCCCGGGCGGGTGATCCATATCCAACACAAGAGGTCGGCGAGCAAATGACCACGGGCTAAACGACGTCGGAGCCTCGGGCATGGCACAGGTCTCTCTCGCAGCCACAAGGTGAGCAAAGCGGGGCTTCCCCCTCTCATAAAAACGATCCCCGGTCGCCGGACGGTCGATACCATGAAGAGTCTCCCCCGGCACCAACGGGACAATATCCTCTCCCGGCTCTGCGGTGCCTACCACATCTAGCAGCGCCATCCACAAATGCGGAGCTGACCAGAAAGAGCGTCGCTATCGTACACAAGGCAAATACATCCCAAGAGACGTCACTCTCATCATCAACCATGAACCGCTCCGGCAGCGCAGAAATGTCGATATGACCCGAATCAAGGATCATGCCCTGCACTTCTTCCAACGAAGTACGAAGAAAGTCTGCAAGCTTCACGCTCACAGCAGCACCACCAACCAAAGGAAGCGAGATGGCCTCCACCTCCGGTCCTCCGATCAAAGCCCGAAAATCTTCAAAAGTGGGCACCATTTCATTATAGGAGAAACAATACACGTGCCTCCTAACATCCCAGAACTTCGCGGCAGCCCGCAACAAATCCCAATCAGGAACCAACTCCTTAAAAGACCAAATCGAGCAAAGATGAAACCTTACCTCGAAAGCCCGTCTCTGATGCCTCATACGGCGTCTCATCCACATTTTCAGCCGCTCAAGGAAGTATGCTTGCCTCTCCTGCGAAAGCCTCGGCAAAATTCTTGGAGCAGCGCGAAGAATCCATGGCAAAAATGGAGGTTCCTAGAGAAAATGGGGAAGAAAGCTCGAAAATGGCTGCAAATGGGGAATGGGGGAAAGTCCAGACACTGGAAAGCATTTAAGTCCTCCTGAAAAGCAAGGTTGGTCCGTACGGACCTCTTTGCAACATAGGTCTGTCCGTACGGACCTCTTTGCAAACAAGACCCCTTTCCCCAGCAAACAGTACAACAACCACTGTCCCAGCAGGACCTTGCCCCAAATTGCCCAAACACTGGCCAAAACCACTCCCGGCAAGCATACACTACCCACAAACGCACCCTCAGCTCACGTGGCATGCACAAAAAATAAAATAAATAATAGCAACAATTCCTAGGACAATTCCCGGGAATCACAAATACACATTACATCTTAAAATAAAATACTATTGCCATGCAAATGCAAGTGTTTTATTACAGGTACGAATGTCTGTTGCTAAACAAAAAAAAAAAAAGAGATACGGAAAGAGGGAAAGCAAATGAATACTACTCAGAATCCTCATCATCATCCTCCTCGCCAAGATCCTCCAAAGAAAAGTCGGGCATCCCAGCGAACTCGCCCGTCACATCCTCCTCGTCGGAATACCGAGGCACACTTTGAGGCTCACGAGAAGTACTCAGAAGGATCAAATCCGGCGAAAGGATCAAAGAAAGAAGGCTCTGAGGATCCCTCACCCTGTGCGCCATGCGGGGGCATGAACTGATAAAAGGGCTGCTCCCTCGAAGGCCCTGCAGCTCCGAGGAAGACGTCCGGCATCCATGCTTTATGCCGCCCCCTCAAGGTCCCTCTGCTTTGCGGCTCAGGCTCGGCTCTAGGCGGAGGAACGTCCACGAGAATGCCTCGAAGGCATAGGCTCGTGCGCCGGCACACGACGCGAAGACCGACGGGACACCTTCGACGCCATCTTCTTAGCGAAGGAGCGCGTCGCCACGTAGCGGCGAGTCGGCATATCGTAGGCTCTCCCGGGACTGCACAAGCAAAAAGCCAAAGAAACGCTCATCAATGCGGTATACTCGACAACAAAAAGAGAAAAATGCGAAAAGATGCCAAAATGGAAAAGAGTCGGCACACTCGCGATCTATCGGGATCCGCCGGTGCGCGGCGGGGCACGCTCGGGAGCGAATGTACGGGCCTCCTCCTCCTCGATCCGTCCCCACGAACATATGTGAAGTCCGGCCCCGGCATCGGAACCTGCAGGGAGCTGCGGACCGGCCTCTCTCTCCTCGCCACTACTGCGGCGTCCTCGGCTTCCTCCTAACGAAGGTCTCGTACTCCTCACCAAACAAAATAAACTCCTCGGCACCGAGCACCGAGTCGAGGTACCTCTCAAAATCCGGCACGTCCATATCCGGGAGTCAAGCATCCCAAACGGAGGATCCCTCGGGCCGCGGGAAGCACACCGGGGCCATCTTTGCCCGAAGACTCGCTCCCCGGGTACATGGCGTCACGGGTCGAAGCCCGCGGCATCTTCCATTGCGCGGTCACCTCGGGGGCCCCCTCAAACTCATCACCCTCATACAGGAGCCCATGGGAACAAGACGAACCCCTCACGGCTATCTCGCTCCAGGCAGCTCCTGCACCTCCCCGTGTAGCGATGGTGAGCTTACCCCTGCTGGTCCTCCTCCTCTGGCCGTACGAGCCCGGTAGAGCATAGCGGGATACGCGGCAACGGCCCAGGATCTCTATCCCACGGGAAGCACTTTGAAAGACCTCGTAGAACCATACCTGCGACAAAAGCAGAGAAGAGCTCAGCACAAAAAAAAAAAAAAGAAAACGGAGAAACGACAAGTTGCTAAATCAAAAACAGCAGTAAACTCATACCTCCAGAGCAAAGTCAAAACAGGCCAAAGAACTGGCCACTCCCCGGCTAAACCGGTCCAAAGAAAAGTAGAGCTCGGCCAAGCCTGCCTCGCCCCAAGCGATGTCGCAAACCCTACTCAGATCAGTCAAGCTCTCCAACGAGCAAAAGGAGGCTGCGGTCGCATGGTTCGAGAACGAGTCTCGGAGAGTGCATACCACAAGAAGGAGCGCGCCGAGTGCTCCGCCGTCACCTGGCCGGTACCCCTAACATAGGCCCCGATACTGGCCGTGATCTTCAGCTCCACATCGCTGTACAACATACCCAGACCCCTGCGAGGACGAGGCTCGAAGCCCAGCAGCTCGGTCAACACAACATCGGAGATCATATCTCTCCACCTCACAGGCTCTCCTTTGAAGGAAAGCCCGGTAATCGCAGCAAAATCAGTGGGCGTCACTGTCACCTCGCCCCAGCTCAGGTGGAAGGTGTGGGTGGTATCCCACCAGTACTCAGAAAGTCCCAGGAAGATGCTCTTATTCTTCCTCGTATCAGAAATCCCAGCCAGGTTCTCCACAAACACACCTAGGCCAGAAGCATATACCAGCCTCCTGGGACTCGGCCCGCCATCCCAAGACATATCAGGCATCCGCTGCCACAACTCAACAACAGCCTCAAGCGATCCTCGGGTCTTCATCTTCTTGGCTTTCCCAGCCAGAAGACCCTCATCCTGCAGGTAAACACAGCAAAGGTACGTCAATCACAAGTACTTAATATCAAAAGCACATAATGCACATATAACCCGTCCTGAAAACCACGCATCAATTCTCACATGTACACATAATTCTCTCACAATGCACATACACATGATTTCTACTCACAACCGTCACAAAAACACGGCACATAATGCACATAATTTTCCCATGCGATCCGTCACAAAACCACGGCACACACTATACACATTTTCTCAAAGAGGGATTAAGCCCTACACGACACATTTTCAAGAAGTCCGTTCCAACACGGCAAAGCACATAAAACCCGTCACTAAACACGGCGCATATTGCACATATTTTCCCCACATTCTCAAAAGAAAAGTCCGTCCCTACACGGCACACACTTTCACATATAACCCGTCACAAAAGCACGGCACATGTCATATTTTTTCACAAAATTTGTCACTACACGACAAATTTTCTCACAATGTACATACCAAATAGCATTAGGTACAAAACACCAAAGCATGCAATTCACTAGATAGGCACTTTATTTTTACAAATAAGAGCTAATCTACACATTTTTTGCACAAAATACATATACCCATAATTTTTACATGTCCATTTTCAACAATTCATCAAGAATTTCACAAAAAGGCATGAAAAATCACAACACCCAAATATGCGAAAAACTAAATTCTAGTTTTAGCATTCAAAATCTCGGCGAGGAAATCAAAACGGAATAGATTTCTTACCTCCCCGACGTTCCTCGAACGACGATTGTGCACCTCCGGATTCGGATACAAAACATCCGGGGTCTTCGAAGACGGAACGAGCGAGGTCAATTCCTTTGAAGCTCCATTCGTTGCTCGGCCACTTCTGACTGCGTTGTCTACGGCTCCTTCGAGATCCCTCCGCCATTGCGCGCAAATCAAAGGAAAAATGGAAGATTTTGGTGCAAGAATGGAGGTTTTCTCCTTCTCTCTCTCATTTGTTTCGTAAGGCGAAGAAGAAGAAGTGAAGGAGCCTCGGTTTTAACGCTGGTCAAAATGCGGGAGCTGTAAAAAGTCGGCATGGTCCGTACGGACCTCTTTGCATCCGAGGGTAATCCGTACGGACCTCTTTGCGAGGGTGGCCAAATGACTTTTACGCCCTTACAAACTTTGCCCTGGCATCCTAAGGCCTTTTTCGGCAAATCCCAAGTGCGAGAATGGTCCCTAACCACTGCAATTGATCACCGGCCGTCAGCGTAAGACCGGTCCTCGCCCACTTCAACGGCAAATCAACCATCGGCCATCAAACGTAAGACCGATCCTCGCCCACTCCAACGGCAATTCATCCAAAACGCCCGCTCAACGGCAATTCAAGAAGGAGCCAACATCTCCCAGCACAAATATCAAGGCACAAGACGCCCCCAAACGCTCAACGACAATTGACCACTGAAGGTCAAAGTCATCTTCCCAACGAAAAGGGCCCTGCTACGGTCATGCATCCCCGGCAATTCAAGCAGGCGGTCGGATGTAAGCCCGAACGCCCCCTCAACGGCCACGCAAGCACCGGCCATCAAAGTAAGCCGAGCTCCTCCCCCAACAAGTCAAAGGGAAGTCATGCAACACTGCATATCCCCGGCCGACCATCATTCTCGCCCGCTCAGCGGCAAAACAAGCACGCAAAGGGGCCAACACCTCCGTCTGAGTCCCGAGGCACGAAGCGCCTCCCGACGCCAAATGGTGAAGCAATCATCGGCCGTCATCCTTGCCCGCTCAACGGCGGTCGGAAGCACTTCGGCGGTCATCGTAAGTCCGACCTTCAATCAACATGCAAAAACACAAATGGCATCTACGCCTCTCGAATCACAAGGCGGCCACGCCTCACTTTGCGGCTAGAAGACGATTGAAGTCCTCCGGCGTGGCACCAACCGCAATCGAAGACGATTCAAGTCCTCACCGACTATCTCCTCGGCCGGAAGGCCTAAACCACCCGATTAGGAAAAGCGTAAAATTTCCATCCCAGGGACGCCACCACGTCATCACATTTCGACTATGCTGGGTCACCCCGACGCCACCACGTCCGCTCCACCGACCTATACGGCCACCCCGGACGCCACCACGTCCTTATCACCGACCTATACGGTCGCAAGGACGCCGCGCACGTCCTTATCACCGACTATCTGGTCGCCGGGCCACCACGTCCTTATCACCGACCTATACGGTCGCCGGGACGCCACGTCCTTATCACCGACCTATACGGTCACCCAGGACGCCACCACGTCCTTATCACCGACCTATACGGTCACCCCGGACGCCACCACGTCCTTATCACCGACCTATACGGTCACCCCGGACGCCACCACGTCACTTACCACCGACTTTATGCGGTCACCCCGACGCCACCACGTCCTTGTCACCGACCTATACGGGCCACCCCGACGCCACCACGTCCTTATCACCGACCTATACGGTCACCCGGACGCCACCACGTCCTTATCACCGACCTATATGGTCACCAGGGCGCCGCACGTCCTTATCACCGACCTATACGGTCGCCGGGGCGCCGCCGCACGTCACTTATCACCGACTATCACGGTCACCCGGGACGCCGCACGTCACGCACGTCCTTATCAACCTATACGGTCACCCGGGACGCCACCACGTCTCGCGACCTCGGCGGTCACACAACACTTCGGGGCACCGCACGCCCGTATTCACCAGCTCACCCCACACCCGAACTACGACCGAGGCTTGATTCCCGCCGGGATACGTAGGAATCCTATCACGGGGTCCGGCTATTGACCTAAACGGTCACCCGAAAGGACACCGCCCACGTCCTCACTTTGACCCTCACGGTCACTTCCTCTCCCGGCCACGCGATCCAGTTAGGACCCTTATCTTATCGGCGACCCCACTTCTTTCATAAGTGACGTCGTCGAGGGCTTGTAAGTACCCCAATCTGGATCACTCCCTTTCAACACTCGGGAAACACCGCGAGACTCATCCACGCGGTCTCGGAGACCTCTCTCACTCAAAACCCTCTCAAAAGCCTCTCGAACCCCAACCAAACCAGGGAGGAGCCTTTGCAGGATAAAAGGGACAAAAGGACCTTTTGGGAATCTTCAGAAATCGAGAAAAGCAATTAAGGTCCGTACGGACCTCTTTGTTTCAATGATTACTAAATCCCCTTAAAGTCCACAATATTCCCTCAAATCCCGGGAGAAATGATGACTTCCATGCGAGTTGGTCCGTACGGACCTCTTTGCATGCAAGATGGTCCGTACGGACCTTATTGCTCGAGGGAACATCATCATTCCCAAATATTCTCCATCATTGCAGATTCCCTCAAATCGAGGAAATCCAAAATTACGGACAACCAAGAAGGTCCGTACGGACCTCTTTGCTCGAAATTTTTACTATAAATAGAGGGCTTCCCCTCCTCATTTTTTCACACCTCCCACTTCTCTCTTCCTCCCTAAGCCTTCTGGCTCCCCTTCTAAGACCTTTCGAGGCATTCCCGGCCCCTTCGGATCCTTCCGAGGCCTTCCGAGCCCCCTCGAGGTGCTCAGAAGCCTCCCAGCGCTCTGAGACGCTCCGCGCCGCTGCCGAGGCACTCTCGAGGTACTACGAGGCCCCTCGTGGTACTCAGAGGCCTTGCACTGGTCTTTCCCACGGTGTCCCGGCTCTTTCCGAGTCAAACCGGCGATCCCAAACCTTGCCGAACCTCTGCCCGAATCCAACCAACGATTCCAACGCACGCCGAACCTCTGCCCGAGTGACTCCTGCCACCACAACGCACGCCGAACCTCTGCCCAAGTGATCCCGACGATCCCCACGCACGCCGAACCTCTGCCCGAACGCAGCCTACAACCTCAACTCACGCCGAAACTCTGTCCACGGACAACCGGCATCCCCGAAGCAATCCGGAACGCTACTCCGACCTCAAACACTATTCCCCTGCGGAAGACAGACACGAACCAACATTGGTAAGGCTTCCTTCCTCTACTATTTCAATACATTTTCATACATAGCATACAATGTAGACATCCGATACAGCATGCATTTTTAAAAAGCACACACACACACACACACAACATTTAAAGGATATTAGGGGTATCCGAAAGACTCGTTTTACGAGGCTACTCGGGTGAGCTCTAATATTCTAATATTCTCTTCCCGAGGAGTCATCTGACCTCCGAACTCAAAATCTCATCACACAAAAACAGTTTAAAATTTATCTTTAAACTGATGCCCTTTTTCAATGTTTTGGGCTTAATAAAAACGGCGTGGCGACTCTACAAAGCAAAACACAGCGAGACACCTCCAACCTCGCAAACGCTAAAACGGAATAAGCCAGATGCCGGGGCGCGATTGTGCTGCCTCTCGGATCCGGGCGAACATTCCCGAACATGCGACGAAGAATGCGAGATGCACGGGGGCCCTCCGCGCGCGAGCCGGATCCCGGGTAATTTCAGAGACGCAAATCGGAAGTTTCTTAACCGGCACAGAGCAAGACGCATTGACTGCACTGTTCAAAGAGTTCGTGGACGTGTTCGCTTGGTCTTACAGATACATGCTCGGATTAGATCAAAACATTGTAGAACATCGGATCCCCTTGAATCCCGAGGCTAAGCCCATCAAGCAAAAGCTACGCCGAATCAAGCCAGAATGGTCTTTACAAGTCAAAGAAGAGATCGAGAAGATGCTCCGCGCCGGCTTCATCCGGGTGATCGAGTACCCTACATGGCTCTCCAACATAGTCACGGTTACCAAGGCCAATAGAAAAGTGCGCTGCTGCGTGGACTTCCGAGATCTCAACAAAGCAAGTCCCAAGGACGATTTTCCACTACCAAACATCGACATGTTAGTGGACAATACAGCCAATTTCGAGGTCAAGTCCTTCATAGACGGGTTTATCGGCTACAAACAAATCAAGATGGCCGAAGAAGATCAAGAAAAAGCAGCCTTCACAACCCCCTGGGGAACCTACTGTTACACAGTGATGCCGTTCGGACTAAAGAACGCTGGGGCTACCTACCAACGGGCAGCAACCGCCCTCTTCCACGACATGATCCACAAAGAGATCGAAGTGTACGTCGATGATATGATCGTCCACTCAAAGGGATCAGATGGGCAACACCTCACAGACCTGAGAAAGTTCTTCGACCGCCTCCGAAAACACTCGATGAGGTTAAACCCTGCCAAATGCACATTTGGGGTCAGCCGAGGCAAAGTCTTGGGATACATGGTCACCGAGCGAGGCATCGAGGTTGATCCTCAAAAGATCAAGGCCATCATCGAAATGAGACCACCGCAAACTCAAACAGAGGTGAAAAGCTTCATGGGCCGCCTGCAGTATATCAGCCGCTTCGTCAATCAGTTGACCTCCATGTACGAGCCAATCTTCAAACTAATGAAGAAGAATGCCGACGTCGAATGGAACTCAGAATGCCAATATGCCTTTGAAGAAATAAAGGCGTACCTTGTGAGTCCTCCGATTCTCTGTCCTCCCCATGAGGAGAAGCCATTGTTGCTATACCTAACTATGACCGACACCGCAGTTGGAGCCATGCTCTGTCAAGAAAAGAAAGAGTCACGAGTCGAGAACGCCATCTACTTCGTCAGTCGAAGTTTCAAGGCAGCGAACTCAACTACTCAACCCTTGAGAAAACCTGCGCAGCTCTAGTATGGGTCGTCGGAAAATTACGGCACTACATGCAGTCGCACACGGTGCACTTGGTTTCCAAAATGGACCCAGTCAAGTACCTCTTCGACAAACCATCTCTGTCAATGAGGCTCGCTAAATGGTCATTCTTCCTAGCGGAATTTGACATCAAGTACGTGAACCAAAAGTCAATCAAGGGACGGGCAATGGCCGAACAGCTGGCTGACTTCCCAACCGACGAGGCTCGAGTCCCCGAACCACAATTTCCAGACGAAGGAATCTTCGCACTCGAAGGCGAAAATCAATGGCAACTGTTCTTCGATGGAGCAGCCAACAAAAAAGGAAACGACATCGGTATGCTCTTGGTCGATCCCAAGGACGAGCACACCCCGATCGCCATAAAGCTCAATTTCGAGGTAACCAACAATGCCGCCGAACGAAACTGCTGACTATAGGACTACAGGCCGCACTCGAAAGGAACGTCCTGAAACTCGAGGTCTATGGGGACTCAGCCCTGATCATCAACCAAGTTTCCAACAAGTGGAAAACCATAGACCCAGGCCTGCAAAAATACCACGCCTGCATGGAGGACCTCATCACACAATTCGAAGAGGTCACCTTCCACTACTTGCCAAGAGACCGAAATCGGTTCGCAGACGCCTTAGCCACTTTGGCTTCACTTGTGGAAATCCCCGAAGGAAAAGCAATCAAGCCCTTCAAAGTCGGACGAAAGGAAATTCCTGCCTACTGCTGCGAGATCGAATCAGAGCCTAAGCCCATCAATGAGCCATGGTACAACCAAATCTTCCAATACCTCAAAAACGGGGAAACCGACTTCATGAACGAAGAAGGTCAACGCAGAGAAGGAGCCAAAGCCAAGAGCATCATGGCCCTAAAACGCCTCGCCTCTCACTTTGTCATCCTTGTAGAAATGCTGTACAAAAAATGCTACCAAGGACCACTCCTACGCTGCATCAGCCAGGGAGAAACAAATGATCTCATGAACGAAGTCCACAATTGGGCTTGCGGTCCCCACATGAACGCCCGGGCCCTAATACAAATCATTCTTCGAATGGGCTACTACTGGATCTCCATGGAGGCAGACTGCATTCACTTTGTCCGAAGCTGCGACAAGTGCCAACGGTTCTCCAACCTCAATCATCTACCTTCTCACGATCTCTACTGCATAACTACACCCTGGCCCTTCGCCACTTGGGGAATTGACGTCATTGGGAAAATCGCTCCGCCAGGCAGCAACGACCACGAGTTCATCTTTGTAGCCATCGACTACTTCACCAAATGGGTCGAAGCCAAGTCTTACAAGGTACTCACCTCCAAGAAAGTGGCACATTTCCTCAGGAAAAACATCATCTGTCGATACGGCATCCCGAACGAAGTCATATCAGACAATGGCTCCCACTTCGAGGGGGAATGCGACAGACTGCTGGCCGAATTCAAAATCACACACCACAAGTCTTCCCTCTACCGGCCATAAACAAATGGCGTCGTGGAAGCAGCAAACAAGACCCTCGAAAGGATCATCTGAAAAATGACCACCCGAGGACGCGATTGGCCCGAAAATCTGCACCTTGCAGTTTGGGGCTACCGAACATCAGTCAGAACAGCCACGGGAGAAAACCCATTCGCCCTGACATACGGGATGGAAGCAGTCCTACCCTTTGAGCTAGAAATTCCCTCACTCCGAGTGCTGCTGGAAAATGACATCAACGAAGTCGAATGGCTTCGAACCCGACACAACGAATTGGCTCTGCTAGACGAGCGACGACTAAAAGCCATGGAACTTGTCCGAGCCTACCAAAGCAGAATGGCTAGAGCTTTTGACAAGAAGGTCAAGTCCCGAGACATCAGGGAAGGCGATCTGGTACTCAAAGAAAAGCCTCCCACTCGAACCAATCCACTGGGAAAATGGGAACCAACATGGATCGGCTCTTTCGTGGTTCAAAATATCTTCTCCGGAGGTGCCATGAAGCTGACAGACCTAGACGGCAATCCCTTCATGAATCCAGTCAACGGAAGCAAACTTCGCAGATACTTCGCCTAAAGAAGAACAACTGTGCATCTCTTGGCACTCCATGTAGTGTCGAACTACGCAGACCTGAGCCCTATAGTCCGGGGGAACGTAGGCAACCTTAATTGGTCCGATCTAAAAACACACAAAAAAGTCAAAAGTTTGAATATCAACCAAGACCTCCATCAATCTACACACTTTCCAAGAGCATGCCCCCAACATCACCTTGACCAAGTCAAACAACGGCGGCAACATCAAAGGACGTCAAAAGGTCACTCAGCATCAAATGACTGACCCATGTCAACTTCCCAAGCCGGGCTTGTCTTCGCCTCACGCGCTTCAAAAAAAAGAGCTCGAGCAAAGTCTCTCAATATATATATATATATATATATATATATATATATATATATATATATATATATATATATATATATAATAAGCGCAAGTAGAAGCTGCAAAAATGAGGTCAAGAGCCCGACGCCAACAAACAAGAGACAAGGAAGCTACAGAAAAGACCGTCAAAACTACTTGTCAGGGGATCATCCAACCTCTCAGCCAAGCACAGAGCCCAAGCAAAAGGGATTGCCGTCAAGGCCCAGGCTGCTTCAGTCCGCAAATGCAACAGAAAGGTCCAAAGATGGACGTCGTCGAGGCTCACAAAAGAAACGAAAAGCGAACAAGAGATCTTGCGTCTCGACAAAGCTTTAAAAGTAAATCACAAATCACTAACGGTTACAACATTTCTTGATGAGTTCAAGCACGGTCTACTCTCAAGTTCACAACATGCTAAAAGACAGCCTAATACATTTAACAAATAATGTGTTTACAAATGCAATGAATGGATACCTAGGAGGTCATTCCGCGCCATCTGCGCTTGTCCCCTCGCCATTCTTCCCTTTCTTCCCTCGTCCCCGGCGAGTTCTCTTTCGCTCCACGCGAGCCAGCTCTGCGTCTCTCAGTCCGAGATCAGGGGTCCTCCCCGTAGAGTCAAACAATCCAGCAGCTCTCAGAGCTTCATTCGCCCGTGCTTCGGCTCGGATCTCCTCCCTGCGAGTCTGCAAAAGAGGACATCTCTCCGGCAGTCGGTCAACTCTAGTCTCGTAGTCAAACAAAGTGTCTCCCATAACATCCTGAGGGTCAGACCAGGCTTCGGCACTCCTAAGGCAATAGCTACTACGACAATCGGGCCCTAGAATCGCTCCACGCCTGCTCTCTAAAGCCACTTGGGACTGCCGAACACGCTGCTCATACCAGGCCAGGTACTGGGTAGTCAATACGACACTCTCTCGACGTCTAAGGAGCACCACAGGAGAAAAAGCGGAATACTTTCATACCCTCAAAAAATACAAAAGAGCACCTGGAGCTGCCATACAAAGAGGAGTTACCCTCGCAGTAGCAAGGTCATCCCAGCCCAACAAAGGCTCCTGCTTCAGCCCGAACTGTCGTGTAATAACCCAAAAATTTTTGAGGATTATTTGGTAAATTGTTAAATTTTCAATTAGGCTTTTAGAGGGACTAATAATTATATTGAAGTCCTAAGAATTATATTATGTGGGTTTAAATTATTTAGATGAGTTGGGCTTTGATATTGGGCTTAGATTTAGTAAAACCCTTTTATTTTATTAATGAATTTGACCCTTTTTAATTAATAAATGATTTTATTATTTGTTATTCCTTATATTAGTGGGTTAGAAGTTGTGGGCCAATTGTTTTGGGCTTAAGTTACCTAATGGACTTAGAATACCTTTTGGGCTAGGTTTAAAAAAATAAATAATAATAAATATTAATGGTCATTAAGTAGGGAGGTTAATTTTGGATTTAAAGCGGGTCATTAATTAGAAGTAATCATTAGCCGTTTTTAATAAGGTAATTATGAGGAAGGTTATTAGTGATAATAATTGTGGCGGTTTAAGGAGTAATTTGTGACGACCCCAACCCTAGGCACTCAATTTTTAATATTTAATTATATGCTTTTAATATTATGTTGACTTTATGTGTTCAATTTTATCTTTAAATTCTTGAGTTAGGATAAATTGGGTGAAAAGTAAATTAAGGAGCTTATAAGAATTTATTGGACATTAAATAAAGAAACTAAGGGAAATGATACAAAATGGAAATTTAATAAATAGATAAATATGTGGGGAGGTTAAATGAGTAGGATGAATTAATGGGATAAGGTTTATTTTAAATTAATGGGAGTAGGGTGAAAGCCTTGGATTAAGTTGTAGGAGGGGCCAACTTTCTTACTCTTCCATGCCTTGCCAAGTGTCCTCTTCCCATCACCTCCTCTTACTACCCCTCCCTTCTCCCTCATTTCTCATTCATCTTCAACCTAGAGAATTAGAGAGAACCTCCATGGAAGCCCCAAGTTCCAAACCTTGAAGCCAAGAATTTCTTCACCAAATTCAAGTCCAAGAGCACCTTTGAAGTTGGATCGCCTAGAGGAACTCATCTAGCTAAATAGATCAACCTTCCATTTCAATCCCAAAAGTGAGTTGTTATGACCTCCTTTCATTTATGTGCTCATAATCTATCTATTGTTGTTCTTAGTGTTGTGATTGTTATTATATGCTTTGGAAATCTTCTTGGAGTTAGAAAATGGATTAATGGCTTAAAAGATAGTGGTTCATGGGAGTTGATTTAGATTTTTAAGGAATGGATAGAATTTGAAATTGTTGAAGTTAGGGTTCAATGAAGATGAGTTAAAAGGGTTGAAATGGGTAGAAATAGTAGTGATAAATAATCTAGGGTTACTTGGTTTTGAAGTTTACATGTTTGTTTGGGATTTGGTGAAATGAAGGTGTTCTTGGGTGTTCTTGAATAATCAATGGTAGAGGGAAGGAAGAACTAGGGTTAAAGGGGTTAAAAACCTAAGTTTGGGTCGGGCGGGAGGCTTGGGCGGTCGCCAAGGGGGCTGAGCGGCCGCCCATGCTGGCAGAAACTCGCATTTCCTTGAAAACCCTCTTGGGCGGTCGCCCAAGAGGTTTGGGCGGTCGCCCAAGACCCCAGAAATCCTAACTTCAATTCTGAACCAGAATTCGTTTAGCAATCTTGTGATGGTCATAACTTAATCATATTAAATCGGAATTGGATGGTTCTTGGGTCTAAATTGGGTGTTTTTCTGAGTACTTTCTGAATGTGATGGTTTCATAGCTAAAGAAGTTATCCTTATGTCCCAAAAATCTGATTTGGTTACAGCAGGTAGTATTGTACGTTAGAAGTTGAGTGGAAATTGAATAAATCATAGTTAATTCATACGGACTCGAAATTGGATGGTTCAAGAGTCCAAATTGAGTATTTTTAGGTGATCTCTCAAATGGAATTGGTTTTATAAACTAAATATGTAATGATCATTTCCAGATATTCTATTTTACCATGTGACTATATTGTTTATCCCCTTTGTGGATTATTTGGCAAGTGTTATGTGGCTCCCCAAGTGTGGAATATTTGACAAGTTGTTATGTTATCCCAATGTGTGGATATGTTTACTATGTAGTTGTATGGTTATTCCATTTGTGAATTTATTTGTTATCATTCATATTTGTTGATGATACTATGCATAGTGTATTACTTAAATGTTGCATTATGGCATTGATTGGCATGAGTATATTTTACCATGTGGTTATATTGCTATCCCGTTTGTGGATCATATTTCAAGTATCTATTATGTGCTTGAACGTGTTGATATTTTATGTGAATGGGGGTATAATGGATTTCAATCAGTTATTGATTTGTTCTCTAAGTGATTGAAGATTTCATCATACCTGTGACCTCTCCCCCTCTGCGGCGCAGGAGCGGGGTTCGCCTTCTATGGATATGTGCGGTCGGTTCATAGGAATGTCGATGTCTTATATTTTCCCTGGAAAACGGGTTTTATAAGATCTGAATATGCCTAAGCAGTTCACGGAGATGAGTTATAAGCATAACTGCGTCTCGGTTACATGGTATGGGATCCGTGAATATGCATTCACAGATGTAGTGGAGTATTGATACCCACAGCTATACGACTTATTGTTCAGACGGGAAAGGTAAACCAAGGTAACGGAATGTGTTTACCGCTTTCCTAGTGTGTTATGTGCTACCATGCTATGTGTTGCACTTTGTTTGGCATCTTGCTGCATATCATAATAGCTCATTGAGATTTATTCTCACCCCTCTCCCTTTACTGTTTTAGATCCTGAGACAGGCGGACCGGCCAAGTGAGGACGGAAAGGAGTTGGTACGTGGTATTTTGGGATTTGTCAGGGTACGTATAGGTTGGTGTAAAGAATGTATTTTGGTATAATTCCTTTATGGAGTTTATGAGTATAAAACTTAGTTTGTACGTTATAACTAAAGTCTTTGTAATTAAAACAGGTTGTTACTTTTCAAAGTTAGTTATCTCCTCCTCCGATGTGGAGTAGAGTGGAGTTAGTTTGAAATGTTATATTATTAATGTTTATGTTTGAAAGTCAAAGTAAAGTTTTAAAAGTTTAGTGTTTTCGGGTTAGTTTGAGGGCGCTCCAACTCGGAACACGTGTAGGTTCCGGGTCGGGGTCCTCACATAATTAGTAGAATAATTATTAAAAAAATTAATCATACTAATAATGGATATTAATTAGGACACAATAAATTAGGTAATAATGTTGATGGTTATAACTTGGTGAAAGAGTTTTGAGATGGAGTATAAATAGTGATGTGAGTCTTAGAGAGCTCGTACACCAAGAGAAGTTAGAAAGAAATGTTTATTGTTTTAGTGGAACGGAGAAGGCGAGACTGAAGAAGGAAGGAGGAGATTTTGAAGGCACTAGTGAAGGCTTTGTTGTCGTTCAAGTACTTTAAGAAAGACCTCAATCGAAGGTAAGGAATTATACATCTTTAAGTTAATTGGTTTTCGCTCCGTTTCATTGTTTAGGTTTCCGCATATTTCTTGGTGATGTACGTTTCATTTGATACCTAAAAGCTAACCTCGCGTCAGTATTTGTTTTGACTCCCTCGCCTACCGTTATTTGCTAATCTTTTGCTATTCGTTTGCTCAAATCGTTCTTTTGGTTTCATAAAGACGGAATTTTATTGTTATCGTGAAAGATCGTATTTTGTATAAAAATGAGTTTTAATATGATATGATTTTGTTCCATTAATGATCAATAAGTTAGACAACCTGCTTCGACGGGATATATTTGATATTTTGGCCTTCGGGAAAACTTAGGACTCTGCGGAGTCAATCTTGTGCCCTTTGTGGGATTTCGAACTCTTTGTGGGTATTAGTACTCTTTGTGGGCTTTTGTTCCCTTTGTGGGTATTAGTGCTATTTGTGGGCTTTTGTTCCCTTTATGTATTAGTGCTCTTTGTGGGTTTTTGTTCCCTTTATGGGATTTTGGTTTGATAAGGTCAGTGGACCACTTATGTGATCATGATGTCTGTGAATGATTTGATTATCTACGGCTGGTATGGGACGGTTGTAGATAATTAGATCATTCGAGTCAACTTTGTTCAGCTTGTCAGTCCTTTGAATTTCCTTATAATCTGTGAATGGTTTAGTTAGTTAAAACTGGTATGAGACGGTTTTAATTAAGTAAATCATTCGAGTCAATTTGAATCGATTTCGTCATCATTGGAACTCTAAAATATTTATCAACTCAGTTTGTGAAACCGTTGAGATTTTGAAAGACATTTGGTTTGAGATTTGGTAAATAACTATTTTGAATTTGTGTTCTGTTATGTCTTCGATTGCTATTTGAAATTTGTATCGTTTGATATTCCTTCAGGTCAACTCCTCCTTAGTAACCGGAGGGGTTGTATATGAACTTGCTGGGCATTGTTCGCTCACCCTTTCATCTTCTTTTCTTTCAGATTTCATATAGGAAGAATGTGAAACGGTTCGGGAGCACTTCATAAGGAGTTCAAGGATCGTTTTGGCTTATTTATTTTAGACTCGTTAGTTAGTTATTGCAATTATTTGAGAGTTGTAAGACTTTAAAGATTTTGTTGGATTTTAGTTACCGTTATTTGGTTTTGAATTATTATTTATATTGGAGAATTATTATTATTATTGTTGTGAAAATTTGGGGTCGTTACAGTTGGTATCAGAGCTTTGGCTTTAGATCCTTGGGAGTTAGGCTGTATGAGGATAAGTTTGATTTGATCCTTTAGATCTTTGGGAGTTTATAATGTGTGAGGATAAGTTTGATTTGAAGTCTTAGGTTTGACCTCAGTGTCAATCTTGAAGTATTTAGTATAAATTGATATGATAAGATTAGTTGCTTCATCGGATTATGAAAGTTTAGAGGACTAAACTTCTTTTAAGGGGGTGAGAATGTAATAACCCAAAAATTTTCGAGAATTATTTGATAAATTGTTAAATTTTCAATTAGGCTTTTAGAGGGACTAATAATTATATTGAAGTCCTAGAAATTATATTATGTGGGTTTAAATTATTTAGATGAGTTGGGCTTTGGTATTGGGCTTAGATTTAGTAAAACCCTTTTATTTTATTAATGAATTTGACCCTTTTTAATTAATAAATGATTTTATTATTTCTTATTCCTTATATTAGTGGGTTAGAAGTTGTGGACCAATTGTTTTGGGCTTAAGTTACTTAATGGGCTTAGAATACCTTTTGGGCTAGGTTTAAAAAAATAAATAATAATAAATATTAATGGTCATTAAGTAGGGAGGTTAATTTTGGATTTAAAGCGGGTCATTAATTCGAAGTAATCATTAGCCGTTTTTAACAAGGTAATTATGAGGAAGGTTATTAGTGATAATAATTGTGGCGGTTTAAGGAGTAATTAGTAGAATAATTATTAAGAAAATTTATCATACCAATAATGAATATTAATTAGGACACAATAAATTAAGTAATAATGTTGATGGTTATAACTTGGTGAAAGAGTTTTGAGATGGAGTATAAATAGTGATGTGAGTCTTAGAGAGCTCGTACACCAAGAGAAGTTAGAAAGAAATGTTTATTGTTTTAGTGGAACGGAGAAGGCGAGACTGAAGAAGGAAGGAGGAGATTTTGAAGGCACTAGTGAAGGCTTTGTTGTCGTTCAAGTACTTTAAGAAAGAGCTCAATCGAAGGTAAGGGATTACACATCTTTAAGTTAATTGGTTCTGCTCCGTTTCATTGTTTAGATTTCCGCATATTTCTTGGCGATGTACGTTTCATTTGATACCTAAAAGCTGACCTCGCGTCAGTATTTGTTTTGACTCCCTCGCCTACCGTTATTTGCTAATCTTTTGCTATTCGTTTGCTTAAATCGTTCTTTTGGTTTCGTAAAGACGGAATTTTATTGTTATCGTGAAAGATCGTATTTTGTATAAAAATGAGTTTTGATATGATATGATTTTGTTCCATTAATGATCAATAAGTTAGACAACCTGCTTCGGCGGGGTATATTTGATATTTTGGCCTTCGGGCAAACTTAGGACTCTGCGGAGTCAATCTTGTGCCCTTTGTGGGATTTCGAACTCTTTGTGGGTATTAGTGCTCTTTGTGGGCTTTTGTTCCCTTTGTGGGTATTAGTGCTCTTTGTGGACTTTTGTTCCCTTTGTGGGTATTAGTGCTCTTTGTGGGCTTTTGTTCCCTTTATGGAATTTTGGTTTGATAAGGTCAGTGGACCACTTATGTGATCATGATGTCTGTGAATGATTTGATTATCTACGGCTGGTATGGGACGGTTGTAGATAATTAGATCATTCGAGTCAACTTTGTTCAGCTTATCAGTCCTTTGAATTTCCTTATAATCTGTGAATGGTTTAGTTAGTTAAAACTGGTATGGGACGGTTTTAATTAAGTAAATCATTCGAGTCAATTTGAATCGATTTAGTCATCATTGGAACTCCAAAATATTTATCAACTCAGTTTGTGAAACCGTTGAGATTTTGAAAGACATTTGGTTTGAGATTTGGTAAATAACTATTTTGAATTTGTGTTCTGTTATGTCTTCGATTGCTATTTGAAATTTGTATCGTTTGATATTCCTTCAGGTCAACTCCTCCTTAGTAACCGGAGGGGTTGTATATGAACTTGCTGGGCATTGTTCTCTCACCCTTTCATCTTCTTTTCTTTCAGATTTCATATAGGAAGAATGTGAAACGGTTCGAGAGCACTTCATAAGAAGTTCAAGGATCGTTTTGGCTTATTTCATTTTAGACTCGTTAGTTAGTTATTGCAATTATTTGAGAGTTGTAAGACTTTAAAGATTTTGTTGGATTTTAGTTACCGTTATTTGGTTTTGAATTATTATTTATATTGGAGAATTATTATTATTATTGTTGTGGAAATTTGGGGTCGTTACATACCGGGAAACAAGCGACGGAATATAGAAAGAGGACCAAGACAAACCTGGAACTCTGACCACATAGGACCCTTCCTGCAAGGCCCTCCTAGTCTCGATCCCCCAGTGCGGAACCCACCAACGGATCTGAGGCGTACCAAGCCGTTCCATCCATCTCTCCCAGGCGGACTGATCCATATCCTACACAAGAGGACGCTGAGAAAATGTCCACGGGCTGAACGACGCCGGAGCCTCATGCATAGCCTGAAGTCTCTCTCGCAGCCACAAGGTGAGCAAAGCGGGGCTTCCCCCTCTCATGAACCGATCCCCAGTCGCCAGACGGTCAATACCATGAAGAGTCTCCCCCAGCACCAACGGGACAATATCTTCTCTAGCTCTACAGTGTCCAACCACATCTAGCAAAGCGCCATCGCAAACCCCAAAGGAGCTGACCATGAAAAGCGTTGCTATCACGCACAAGGGAAATGCATCCCATGAGACATCACTCTCATCATCAATCATAAACCATTCCGGCAGCGCAGAAATGTCAATATGACCCGAATCAAGGGTCATGCCCTGCACTTATCCCAACGAAGTTCGAAGAAAGCACGCCAGCTTCACGCTCACAGCGGCACCGCCAATCAAAGGAAGCGAGATGGCCTCCACCTCCGGTCCTCCAATCAAAGCCCGAAAATCCTCAAAAGTGGGCACCATTTCATTGTAGGAGAAGCAATACACATTCCTCCTAACATCCCAGAAATTCGCGGCAGCCCGCAATAATTCCCAATCAGGAACCAACTCCTTAAGGGACCAAACCGAGCAAAGTCGAAACCTTACCTCGAAAGCCCGCCTCTGATGCCTCATGCGGTGTCGCATCCACATTTTCAGCCGCTCAAGGAAGTATGCTTGCCTCTCCTTTGAAAGCCTTGGTAAAATTCGTGGAACGTACGAAGAATTCATGGCAAATATGGAGGTTCCTAGAGAAAATAGGAAAGAAAGCTCGAAAATGGCTGCAAATGGGAAGTGGGGGAAGTCCAGACATCCGGAAAGCATTTATCCCTTCCCAAAAGCAAAGGTGATCCGTACGGACCTCTTTGCACCCCAGGTTGGTCCGTACGGACCTTGTTGCATCATGGCCCCACTTTCCCAGCAAACAGTACAACAACCACTGTTCCCAGCAGGACCTTGCTCCAAACTGCCCAAATTCTGGCCAAAGCCATTTCCGGCAAGCATACACTACCCACAAACGCACTCCCAGCTCACGTGGCATGCACGAATAAATAAAATAGCAACAATTCCTAGGAGAATTCCCGGGAATCACAAAATGCGGCATTATATCTTAAAATAAAATACTTTGCGGTGCAAATGCGAATGTTTTATTACAGGTACACATAATGTCTGTTGCTAAACAAAAAAAAAGAAGATATGGAAAGAGGGAAAGTAAATGAGCCCTAATCTGACTCTTCATCATCATCACCAACATCCTCAATCGAGAAGTCGGGCACCCCGGAAAATTCGCCAGCCACACCCTCGTCGTCAGAATACTGAACCCCCTCCTGGGGTAGGTACTTAAGATACTCGAAAGGGTCAAACCCGGTAAAAGGATCGAAGAAGGCAGGCTCTGACGGACTCTCTCCCGGTTCCTCCTGCGAAGGCCAGAACTGGTAAAAGACCGGAGGCCTCTGGACTCCCGAAGACGTCCCGGCATCCATGCTATGCCGCCCCGGCAGGGGTCCTCTCCCGCCGCGGCTCGGCTCAACCCTGGGTGGAGGAACGTCCACGTAATGCCTCGAAGGCACGGCCAGACACGGCACACGCCGCGAAGACCGGCAAGACATCTTCCCCGCCATCTTCTTCGCGAAGGACCGCATCGCTACATAACGGCGAATCAGCGTGTTGAAGGCTCTCCCCGGGACCTGCACAAACAAACAGCCGAAGAAGCGCTCAGCTAAAGAGATACAGGCATACAAAAGAGAAAAATACATAAAAGATGCCAAGACAAAAGAGTAAGCACACTCACCGCATATCCGGCCAACCCGCAGGGTGGAAGCTGCTCGCTGTGCACGGGTACCGACACCCTACGCCGACGAGTCGCCCGTACATATGTGAAATCCGGCCTGTGCACCGGAACCTCTGGGACCTGGCGGCCAGCCTCCCTCTCCTCGCCAACACCGTGGCATCCTCAACTTCCTCCTAACGAAGGACCCATACTCCTCTCCAAACAAGACAAACTCATCGGCACTCACGCCACCCATATATCTCTCAAACTCCAAAGACATCCATATCTCTGAATCCATCATCCCAAAAGGCGGGTCCCTGAGCCAAGGGGAGCATACCCGGGCCATGCGCGTAAGACCCTCTCTCCCCAAGTACATAACATCGCAGTCGCCCCGCAAGATCTTCCTCTCGCGCCGTCACCACGGGAGCACCCTCAAACTCGCTGCCCCCATACCGAGCCCGAGCCTGTGGGTACGATCAAACTCGCTGGCCGTCTCTCCCGTATGCTCCCAGTACATCCCCGTAGGCAATGGTAAGCTTCCCCTACCGGTCCTCCTCCTCTCCGCCGGACGGGCCCACTCAACATAGCAGGATAGGCCGCATGGCCTCGGCCTCTCGATCCCACGGGAAGCACCTAAGATCTCATAGAACTACACTGCGACAAAAGCGTAAAAGGCTCAAGGTAAAAGGAAAACGGAGAAATGACAAATTGCTAAATCAAAAACAAAGAATAAACTCATACCTCCAAAGCAAAATCAAAGCAAATTTCAAAGAACTCCGGCCACACCTCGCTAAACCTGGTCCAAAGAGAAATAAAGCTCGGCCAGTTCGCTCGCCCTGTGCTATATCACAAACCCTCCCCAAATCGGGCCAAACTCTCCAAACAGAGCAAAAGGAGCCGTAGTCGCGTGATTCGAGAACAGAGTCTCTGAAAGGGCAAACCACAGAAAGAGCGTGCCACTCGGTGATCCGCCGTCACCATGCCGGCACACGTGATAGGCCCCACATCAGGCCGTAATCCGCATCTCCGCATCGCCATGCACAAAGATGCCTGTGCCCTCGCGAGGAAGAGGCGCAAAGCCCAGCAGCTCACCAAGACCTCCTGATATCCCGTCCTCCACCGCACCGGCCCTCCTTTTCAAGGAAAGCCCGGTGATAGCAAAGAAATCGCGGGAGTCACCGTCACCTCTCCCCAGCTCAAATGGAAGGTGTGGGTGGTATCCCACCAATACTCAGACAAGCCCAGGAAGATACTCTTGTTCTTCCTCGTATCAGAAATCCCGGTCAGGTTCTCCACGAACACACCCATGCCGAAAGCATACACAAGCCTCTTAGGGCTCGGCCTGCCCCCCATAGAGATGTCCGGCAACTGCTGTCACAGCTCCACTACAGCCTCGATCGACCCTCGAGACTTCATCTTTTTGACTTTTTCAGACAAAAGCCCCTCATCCTGCAGGTAAACACAGCAAAGGTACGTCAGTCACAGTACTCAATGCAAAACACAAAAAAAAAAAAAGAAGTCCGTCACAAAACACGGCACATATTGCACATAATTTTCACATGTAACCCGTCACAAAACACGGCATGCATTACACATAATTTCCCCATGCAGTCCGTCACAAAATACGGCACACACTGTACAAATTTTCTCAACGGAGGAATTAAGCCCTACACGACACATTTTCAAAAGACCCGTCACAAAACACGGCACATATTGCACATAATATTCCCCACAGAGTCCGTCACCAAAAACACGGCACACACTACATTACACATTTTCAGAAAAGTCCGTCCCTACACGGCACATACTTCCAGACAAAACCCGTTACAGAACACGGCACATGTCACATTTTTCACAAAATTTGTCCCTACATGGCAATTTTTCTCACAATGTACACACATAAATAGCATAAGGTATAAAACACCAAAGCATGCATTTCAAAGAGAGGCACTTTATTTTTACAAATAAGAGCTAATCTACACATTTTTGCACAAAATTCACATACCACAATTTTTACATGCTCAATTTCAACAATTCATCACGAATTTCACAAAAAGCATGGCAAACAACAAAAGCCCCAAATATGCGAAAAACTAAAACATTCAACAATTCAAGCAAGGAATCAAGACGAAATTGATTTCTTACCTCCCCGGCGTTCCTAACTCGCCGATTATGCACCTCCGGATTCGGATACAGCACATCCGGGTTTTTCGAAGAAGGAACAAAGGAGATGCAATTCCTTTGAAGCTTCGTCCTTTGCTCGATCGCCTCTTGGCTCCGTTGACGACGTCCTCTCCTTGATCCTTCCGCCATTACAAGCAACTCAAGCTAAATTATGGAAGATTTTGGTACAAAAATGGAGTTTTCTATCCCTCTCTCTCGCTGGTGCACGAACTGGAAGAAGAAGAAGGAAGGTTTGCCTGAGTTATGTAGCCGGTCAAAATCTGGGAACTGTAAAATTCAACACTGGTCCGTACGGACCTCTTTGCAGAGAGAGAAAATCCGTACGGGCCTCTTTGCAACATAGGAACAAATTACTTCTTTGCCCTTATAATCTTTGCCCCTGGCTGTCCAAAGGCCTATTTTAGCAAATTCAATGCAGTTTGGTCCTCAACCCAACAGAACCAACACCGGCCGTCATCGTAAGCCCGGATTTCGCCCACTAAACGGCAACTCAAATACCGGCCGTCAACGTAAGCCCGGACCTCGCCCACTAAACGGCAACACAACCACCGGTCGTCATCGTAAGCCCGGACCTCGCCCACTAAACGGTGAAACAAGCACGAGAAGGAGCCAGCACCTCCAAGCACAAATCCCAAGGCACAAAACGCCTCCAAAATGCCAGACGGTGAATCAACCACCGGCCATCAAAGTAAGCCCGAAGTCACCTTTTCAGCGGAAAAAGCCCCTACGAGGCCACAATATCCCCAAAGAATGAACTCCAGGTCATTATCGTAAGTCCAACCTTTTCCCCAGCGGACAAAAGGTGAGGCATCCACACCTCTCACAATCATAGCACAAGGCAGCCACGCCTCCGCAAACCGCAGTCAGAGGACGAATCAAGTCCTCATACATGACACAACCGCATTCAGAAGACGAATCAAGTCCTCACACATGACACAACCGTAGTCAGAAGACGAATCAAGTCCTCGTACATGACACAACCGTAGTCAGAAGACGAATCAAGTCCTCATACATGACATATCTCCAGCCAGAAAGGCTATAAACCACTCGGTCCGGAATACCATATAAACCTCCCACATCACTATCTCCAGCCCGGAAGGCTTTAAACCACTCGATCCGGAAGACCGTATAAACCTCCCACATCACTATCTCCAACCCGGAAGGCTTTAAAACACTCGGTTCGGAAGATCGTATAAACCTCCCACATCACTATCTCCAGCCTGGAAGGATTTAAACCACTCGGTCCGGAAGACCGTATAAACCTCCCACATCACTATCTTCACTCTAAGGCTTTAAACCACTCGGTCCGAAGACCGTATAAACCTCCCAAAACATCATCTCAGACACCACCATGTCTCATGCAATCGACTCGGCGGTCACCACATCCTTAGGGCACCACCATGCCCTCGCATCATCTTAGGACGGGACATGTCCTCCTACACTACAAACCGATCTTCTCGTAAGATTACCCATCTTCTAGTAAGATTTCACACCCAGGACGCCTCCACATCCTTACCATCGACCTATACGGTCACCTAGGACGCCTCCACGTCCTTACCATCGACCTACACCTGCCACCCCGGATGCCTCCACGCCCTTACCATCGACCTATACTGGCCACCCAGATGCCTCTACGTCCTTACCATCAACCTATACGATCACCTGTGACGCCTCCACGTCCTACCATCGACTATGCGGTCACCTGCAGACGCTCCACGCCCTACCATCGACCTATACGGTCACCTGTGATGCTCTCCACGCCCTACCATCGACCTATGCGTCACCCAGACGCTCCACGCTCTTACCATCGACACTATACGGTCACCCAGACGCCTCCACGTCCTGCCATCGACTATGCGGCTACCCAGTGACGCTCCATCGTCCTTACCATCGACCTATACGGCTACCTGTGACGCCCACGTTCCCTACCATCGACCTATACGGTCACCCAGACGCCTCACGCCCTTACCATCGACCCATGCGGTCACCTGTGACGCCCACGCCCACCATCGACGGCCACCCAGACGCTCCACGTCCTTACCATCGATCCATGCGGTCACCCGTGATGCCTCACGTACTTACCATCGACCTATGCGGGTCACCCAGACGCCCACGTCCCTTACCATCGACCTATACGGCCACCTAGGACGCCTCCACGTCCTTACCATCGACCTATACGGTCGCCACCCAGACGCTCCACGCCCTTACCATCGACTCCATGCGGTTACCCGTGACGCCTCCACGTCCTGGCCATCGACCTTTACGCGGCCACCTGTGACGCTCCACGTCCTTACCATCGACCTATACGGCCACCCGGGACGCCCCACGCTCCTTACCATCGACTCCATGCGGTCACCCAGACGCCTCCACGTCCCTTACCATCGACATATGTCACCCAGACGCCCACGCCCTACTATCAACCTATACGGTCATCCAGACGCTCCACGCTCTACCATCGACCTTATACGGCCACCTGTGACGCTCCACGCCCTTACCATCGACCTATACGGCCACCCAGACGCCCACGTCCTTACCATCGACCTATGCGGTCACCCAGACGCCTCCACGTCCTACCATCGACCTATGCGGTCACCCTGTGATGCCTCCACGTCCTACCATCGACCTATACGGTCCCCTCAGGATGCCTCCACGCCCTTACCATCGACCTATACGGTCGCCACCACGCTCCCACCATCGACCTATACTACCAGGACGCCCACGTCCCTTACCATCGACCTATGCGGTCACCAGACGCTCCACGCCCTTACCATCGACCTACGGTCACCCCAGACGCCTCCACGTCCTTACCATCGACCTATACTGGTCACCCAGATGCCTCCACGCTCCTTACCATCGATCTACGCGGCCACCCAGACGCTCCACGTCCTTACCATCGACCTGTGGTCACCCGTGACGCCTCACGTCCTTACCATCGACCTATGCGGTCACCCGTAACGCCTCCACGCCCTACCATCGACCTATGCGGCCACCCGTGACGCTCCACGTCCTTACCATCGACCTATGCGGTCACCTGTGACGCCCACGTCCTTACCATCGACCTACGCGGTCACCTGTGACGCTCCACATCCACCATCGACCTGTGCGGTCACCCAGACGCCTCCACGTACTTACCATCGACCTATACGGCTACCTGCAGGACGCCTTCACGTCTCTACCATCGACCTATACGGCCACCCAGACGCTCCACGTTTTTACCATCGACCTATACGGCTACCCAGACGCTCCACGTCCTCTACCATTAACCTATACGGTCACCCAGACGCTCCACGTCCTTACCATCGACCCATACGGCCACCTGCGGATGCCTCCACGTCCTTACCATCGACCTATAAGGTCACCCAGACGCTCCACGCCTTACCATCGACCCATACGGTCACTCAGACGCTTCACGTCCTTACCATCGACTCCATGCGGGCGGTCACCCAGACGCTCCACGTCTACCATCGACCTATACGGCCACCCAGATGCCCACGTCACTCGCGTCAGCTGACCATACGGCCACCCACAGACACCGATACATGTCCACTCTCCCCACACACGAACTACGATCAGGCTTGATTCCCGCTAGGGATACGTAGGAATCCTATTACAGGGTCCAGCCAACTGACCTAAACGGTCACACAACAGGACACCGCCATGTCCTCACACACCGACCTACACGGTCACTTCCTCTCCCAGCACGCGATCCAAATTAGGACCCTTATCTTATCGATGACCCCACTTCCTTCGTAAGTGACGTCGCCGAGGGGCTTCTGTAAGTACCCCAATCTGGATCACCCTCTTCCGAGCACACGGGAAACACCGTAGACTCACAAACGCAGTTTCGAAGACCCGTGACACTCAAAACCCTCAAAAACCCCAAACCAAACCAAGGGAGGGACCTTTCTGGTACAAAGAAGCACAAAAGGACTTTTTAGGGATTTTTCAGAAATTGGAAAAGTAAATATGGTCCGTACGGACCTCTTTGTTACAATGATTACTGAATCCCCTTAAAGTCCAACTTATTCTCTCAAATCCCGGGAAACATCATTACCATGCCTACATGGTTGGTCCGTACGGACCTTATTGCATGAAAGGTTGGTCCGTACGGACCTCTTTACAACCAGACACCATCATGGCTAAATCTTCTTAAAGTCCACTTATTCCCTCAAATCGAGGAAAACCAAAAACTTAGATTACCTGCAAGGTCCGTACGGACCTTATTGCGCATTTCTGAGTACTATAAATAGAGGCTCCCCCTATCGAAATTCACACACCTCCCTCTTCTCTCCTCTCCCCCCAGCCTTCTGGCACCCCTCTAAGTCCTCTCGAGGCACTCCCGGCCCCTTTCGGATCATTTTGAGGCCTTCTGAGCCCCCTCGCGGTGCTCCGAAGCCTCTCCGAGCGCTCCCGCGACTCTCCCGCGCTGCCCCCGAGGCACTCTCGAGGTACTCTGAGGCCTCTCGTGGTACTCCGAGGCCTTGCCTGGTTTTTCCCGAGGCGTCTCGGCTCTTTTCGAGTCAAACCGACAACTCGAACGCACGCCGAAACTCTGCCCGAGTGACTCTTGCCATCCTAACGCACGCCGAACCTCTGCTCGAGTGATCCCTGCGATCCCAACGCACGCCGAACCTCTGCCCGAGTGCACACCTGACAATCCAACGCACGCCGAAACTCTGTCCGCAGACAACCGACTCATCCCGAAGCAATCCCGGTCCATACCGGAACACTACTCCATCCTCAAATACTATTCCCCAGCGAAAGACAAACACGAACCAACATTGGTAAGGCTTCCTTCCATTACTATTTCAATACATTTCAATAAAGCAGTGTACAATGTAGACATCCGATACAGCATGCATTTTTAAAAGCATATACACACACACACAATAGTTAAAGAATATAAGGGGTACCGTAAGACTCGTTTTTACGAGGCGACTCGGGTGAGCTCTAAGATTCTAATATTCTCTTCCCGAGGAGTCATCTGACCTCCGAACTCAAAAATCTCATCACACAACAAAAAAACAGTTTATTTTTAAACTGATGCCCTTTTTCAATGTTTTGGGCTTAATAAAAACGGCATGGCGACTCTACAAGTAAAAAACACGGCGAGACATTCTCCAACACCGCAAAACGGAATGAGCCAGATGCCGGGGCGCGAACGCGCTGCCTATCGGATCCGGGCGACTTCCCGAACGCGAACGAATACGAGATGCCGGGGGCCTCCCGCGCGCGAGCCGGATCCGGGTAATTTCACCTTGGCAGCCCATATCTACACCAGATGTTTTCTTGAACAAACTTTATCACATTATCCTCATTGATTCTCGCCAGTGCCTTCGCTTCTGTCCATTTAGTAAAATAATCCACTGTGACAACCACGTGCTGGCATCCGCCCTTGGCCTTCGGAAAAGGCCCTACTAAATCAATTCCCCACATGTCAAACGGCCATGTCGCCACGATGGGAGTTTGCTCTGTTGTCGGCTGCCTGGGAATGTTGCCGTGTCTCTGGCACTTCTCGCACTTCATAACATAATTTTCCGCATATCGCCTCAAACTGGGCCAATAGTACCCATGAAACAAAACTTTGTCGGCAAGGGTTCTCGCACCAGGGTGGCCTCCACAAACTCCTTCATGAATCTCAAACAACACTTTCTGCACCAAGCTGGGTTCAACACATCTCATGAGCGGCTTTGTAAAAGATTTTCTGTACAGAATTCCATCTTGAATTGTAAACCTTGGCGAGGTCACCTTTATCATCTTGGCATTTTCCTCATCTGGTGGCAACTCTCCCTTATCCAAAAATTCTTTCATCCCAGTCACCCAATTCTTTTCCGCTTCATCAATTTCCATAATCACTTGCCTGTTGATTGCCGGCATGTAAACATACTCCACCATCGGCTCACTAGCCGAGCCCTGCATGTCGCCTCCTGCTGACCTGCTTAACATATATGCTCGCAAATTTTCAGCTCTATCAATCTGTACCAGCTCCCAAAAATCAAACCCTTTCAAAATGTTTCTCGCCATATTGCAATGCTTCATCAAAACAAGATGCAACACCCCATACTTGCCCTTTACTTGGTTCACAATCAGCTGGGAATCTGAGTGAATAACAATCTTTTTTAGCCCAACATCTCTCACCAGTTCAATTCCCGCAATCAACGCCTCATATTTTTCCTGATTGTTTGAAACAACAAATTTAAACCTCAGAGCCTTCTCATACTTGCAATCTTCATCAGGGGATACCAAAGTGATTCCCACTCCACCTCTATCCTTAGCCGACGGGCCATCTACATACAAACTCCAGCAGTTTGGCGGCCTCTCTTTCTCTTCAATCAAACTGGGCACAACCCTCTTTTTGTCGCCCTTTTCTTACTTCCCTCTTCCGACAACTCTGCCTGCGACTTAGTGAACGATGCATCTACAATAAAATCAGTCAAAGAGGCATCAGTCAAAACAACAATAGTGTGCGCCACAAAATAGGCTCTCAATTTCCGGGCAGCAATCACCAAAGTATAGGCCAACTTCTCGGCATTAAAATATCTCGCTTCAAACTCGCTCAATGCCTTGGACACATAGTACACCGGCCTTTGAATATTTTCGTCTTCTCTCACTAACACGGAGGCAACCCCATAATCTGATGCCGCCAGTTAGAGAAATACCTCTTCTCCTCCTTCTGCCGCACAACAATGGCAAAGCCTTTCCCAAGTAATCCTTCATCTCGCTCCAAGCGACATTACAAATCTCATTCCACACAAATTTCTTTCCACCCTTCAAAATCTCGAAAACGGCAAACACCTTTCTGCTGAACTTGAAATAAACCGCCCCAAAGCAATAATTCTCCCATTCAGCCGCTGGATCTCGCGAATAGTCTTCGGTGGCGACATATCCAACAAGGCTTGTATTTTCTCAGGGTTAGCCTCGATCCCTCTTCTATTCACTAAAAAACCCAAAAACTTTCCCGCTGTCACCCCAAATGTACATCTGCTGGGGTTTAAGTTCATTGAATTTTTTCTCAAATTTTTAAAAGTCTCTGCGAGATCCAACAGATGGTCGCCCTCTGAAATTACCCAGATCACGCGCGGACTGCGGCGAGCGGTTCTTTCGAATGGACTTCACTTGGGAAAGAGAGTCGCCACGCCGTTTTGTATTATGAGCCCAAACTTTGAAAATGGCTTTGAAAACAAGGTCATTTTTATTGGTAGCAAAAACTTGAAAAAGGCTGTGAAAATGGGACGTTTTGATTGGTAGCCAAAACTTTACAAAAGGATTTTTAGGACCAGAGATTGTTAGGTTCGGAGGTCACGTTACGTTTCAGAAAGAGTATATTGAGATCACCTGAAACGCCTCGTATGACGAGTCTTTCTACCTTTCTCGAAAAGTGTGCGTGTGTGTGTGTTTGTGTTGCTTTTGAAAATAGGGGCTTGAATGACAAGCTTAATCTTGGTTTGAATGTCAAACGTTGATTTTATGATTCTTGGAAAAAGCGAGCGTTTGAATGACAAACGTCTATTTTTGGAGTTTTTTGGGAAAAACGGCGCGATTGGCGAGTTTGAGTTTTTAGCTTAAATGTCAAATGTTGACTTTTAAGAAAAGAGCGTTTGAATGTCAAACGTCGGGTTTTAAAATTAAAGATGATCATTTGGATGCCAAACGTCACTTTGCGCGTTTTGAAAGGGAGTTTGAATGACGAACTCCGATTTTGAACCGGGCATTACATTGTTAGCGATTTTACGGGAAAAAAGCATTAAATGAGATGCGATCAACGAATCGTTTTGCCACTCGGACTTTGATAAGTAAATACTATCACGAGCCAAACAGCTCGGACTGGTAAATGACAGTATTTAAATGTGGTATCAACGGAATCAAACGATCCGAAATTTAAAGGTGCGATCAACGAGCCAAACGGCTCGGAATTGTAAGGTTGCATAATTTAAATGACATTCAACGGATCAAACGATCCGGACTTGTAAAGAGCGTAATTTAAATGACATTCAACGGATCAAACGATCCGGACTTATAAAGAGCGTAATTTGAATGACATTCAACGGATCAAACGATTCGGACCATTAAATGACAGAAAAGTAAATGAACGGGGCCGGAACGCCGTTTTAACCCGAGATTACTTCTCTTACGGGAGAGAAGAGGATCTTGGACTAAAACGTATCGGACCCCGTAGACGGCGGTACGTCTACATTTTGAGAGTGAGAGTTTACCAAATTTGGTTTTGACTCTTTGGCTCGGGAGGACGTATACGGGATACGAAAAGGTGTTTGAAAGGTGTTTCGGAAGTGTTTGGGCAGAGTTTCCCCTTTTATTTGGTGCTTAGAAACCTAGGGATTTGGGCAGCGTTTCGACTTGTGTCGGTTTAGCCTACGATCAGAATCTACCGACGAGTAGCACGAGGGCCCCCGAAGAGTAGAGAATTCCACCGATGAGTAGCACGAGGGCCCCCGAAGAGCGGAAAAAGACAAGCGTTTTGTGCTTGGGGTTAAGAGAGGAGGAAATGGAGTAGGAAATATGAAGGGGAGGGGTAGTATTTACAGGAGGACGAGGGAGGATTAACTTGGAGGGGAAGAAAGGTTGCTTAGCCTGGTGGGTTTCACCATGTAAAATAGTCCGGCCGGACTACACCTCAATTTGGGGACATTTTGGTCATTTGGCCTTGAATTTGATTGAATCTGGCACGTTTTTAATTTAACCTGTAAAACAGTCCAGCCGGACAGTTCTTCAAATTGGCTATTTTTCATGATTGAACTAGATATATACGTAGATCTCGTTCTCGCGTTCGATTTGATATGTGGTGGGACCAAAATGGAGTTCGTATGAGGGAGTTATGACCTCCGGAAGGTCGAGACGCTCGAAAACAACAAATTGAATCTCGGAAGACCCCAAAAAGTGCGTTTTTCGGGGAAAGTTGTACTTTTACGTTTAATAATGTGTGTTGAGTACGCTTTGATGTCGGGATGCACGGGGCAGTCCCGGGATGTCTCGTTGGCTCGAGAGCGGGGAGTTTAACGGGTTCCGGTTAACTTTTAACGGATTTTGACGATCCGGATTTGGGTACTTACACCCTCCTTTGTCTTAATCACCATATCGTCAATGTATGCTTCAATGTTCCTCCCAATCTACGACTTGAATACCTCATTCACCATTCTTTGATATGTCGCTCCGGCATTTTTCAAGCCAAAAGGCATCATCTTATAACAAAAATTTCTCTTGGGCATCCTGAAGGCTGTTTTCGCCCTATCCTTTTGAGACATCTTGATCTGGTGATATCCCGAATAAGCATCAATAAAACTGAATACCTTGTGGTCGGCAATAGAGTCCACCAACTTATCAATCTTTGGCAATGGGTAACAATCCTTTGGACAGGCCGTATTCAAATATGTGAAATCAATACACATTCTCCATTTCTTGTTTGCTTTCAAAACCATCAACGGGCAAGCCAACCAAATAGGATACTGAATCTTCTCAATGATTCCCGCCTTCAACAGTTTCTCGACCTCCTCCAAAACCGCCTTTTCCTTCTTCGGCGACAAGTGCCTCACTTTCTGCTTGAATGGCTCAATGTTGGGGTCAGCATTCAAACAATGCATGACGACATCTTCATCTATGCCCCTCATATCTTCTGGCTGCCATGCAACACATCTAAATTTTCCTTCAAAAATTCAACCAAGCAATCTCGCTCATTCCTTGACAACTGCTTCCCAATCTTTACCTTCTGCTCCGGAAAGTAGCTGTTAATTTCAACTTCCTCTAATTCCTCCAAGGCCTGGATGTCGGGCTCATCCCTCACCTGTAATGTATCCACTTCTGCCTTTCTGATTGGCACGACCTCTCCGAACGGTGCGACCTCTCATCAGAGTATCTTGAACGACTTGGCCTGTACGTTCTGTGGCGGCCTCCCCAACTCCAGGACCTATAGACTCGTGTCCCAAGCTGGAGGGTCCCCAAAATACCTTTTTTTTTTAAATAAACTTTTCTTTATATTAACTTGAAAAGTATAACAACCCTTTTTCAAATCAATTTCAAAATAACCTCTCTACTCGGAGGTGAAATATAAACCTGCTGTAACCAGTTATAACCTGTATAAATTACAAGTACTACAACTGTAAAGGCTTACACAAGCCAACTTTGAAACACAACCAATCCCAGGTTTAATTACAACACAACACACTGAAAACATGTTTATAAAAGTTTTATATACAACTTTCCCCAAAAGAATAACAACCACAACCTATTCCCAACTCCCCAAACCAACACATACCCTGACAACCCAAAAGATGTCCAAACTCCTTTCCGGCCTCACCGGTCCGGTCCTCCTGTCTCAGCGGGATCTAAAAACAGTAAAGGGAGAAAGGGTGAGAATAAATCTCAGCAAGCTACTATGGATGCAACAATATGCCAAAAAATATGCAACACATAAATAGGTTGCTCATAATCACATAGGCAACACATAAACAGGTTGCTCATAGTCATATTGGTAAAGCGGTAAACACATTCCGTTACCTTCTCTTTACCTTTCCCATCAGAATCATATGTAGTACAACGGGTGGGAGTAATACTCCGCTCATTTGTGAACTGCTTGAGCATATTCACGTCTTATAAGATCCATTTCAGAGAAACATATAAGATATCAGCAATCTTATGAACTGCTTGTGCATATCCACAGAAGCTGCACCCCAATCTGTGGCCACAAAGGGGGGAGAGGTCACAGGTATAAGAAAATCTAAGCACCTTATGAAATATTTTCTCATAAGTGATAGTATTCCATATACCCCCCAATGATCAGCTGATATAAACACATTCAAGCACATAATAGATACTTGAAAATATATCCACCCCATGGGATAACAATACCTAACATGGTACAATTACACATGTTAAACCAATCACAATAGTGCAACACATCTTTAAACAATATTGAATAATAACAATCCAATGACATGGTATTAATACTCATGCTCAAACAAATGAAACAGTGCAACACGTATTTAAACACTATGTGCACAACCAACCATGAATATGTAATCACATATGGGCACAATGTATATCAAGTAAGCCCTACATATTCATTATACACTTTATAATCCAGTAACAGGGTATTAGTACTCCTGCCCAAACCAATGAAGTAGTGCAATATACATTTCACGCACTATATGAACCAATACCCATATACATGTAACCACACAGGGGTACAATATAATATAAGTAGCCCTACGCATTTATAATATAGCATTAAACACCTTCTATAAAAGTTCCGCATTCAAATACCAAGTTTTTACCAACTTTGGTTAACTATTTACATTGCCTTCCAACCATTTTCAGGACAATATTTAAAGCCCTTCCAAATATCAATTTGGACCATTTAAAGTTCCAGTGTATATTAATAAAGTTGTAATAGAAGTATAGTTAAAGAGGGACTATATTCATACCCATTTGATTAGGTTTAAAGGGTCTAGAAAATGCTATCCTGAACCTGAACTAGGCACGACTCGTGCCCTATTCCCGCACGAGTGATTCCATATACACGACTCGTGACCATCCTGGCTTGATATGTCGCACGACTGGAAATGACAGGGTCACGACTCGTGCTCCAGGGCATGAGTCGTGCCCAACACCAGTTTTCATTATTGTTACTGCATACCATCAGCCAAGGCCAGAATCAACACAAACCATCATTCCCAGCTATGCAAATCAGACTAACCACATTATATATCAGTTCTAAACCATAACCATACTCCCTCCATGACATATAACATATATACAACATATTTCAAATCAAACCAACTTATAATATCAACCTTTTTCCATGTTCATTCAACCCAACTTATTTTGTTCCCATTTCAAACACCAAGTAAATGGTTCCACCTTTACAAAACTCATTCATAATCTCATAATAGCATCTTTATACATATTATGAACAGTTATAAAAGGAAATCGTAATAACTTACCAAAATAGGCCGAAATAAAAAGAAGGAGGGATTGCCATCTCACTGAGTTTCAGATTCCACCGCTTGTAGAAGGAAATCTGTAAGCAGGTGCAGCAGCCGGTTGCTGATTGTAAGCCTTTTCAAACTTAGCTGCGGAGTTAACCATGGCCCGTAAGTCTGAGTACGGGAAGTGACTGAGGGAGGCTCTCAGATGTGGTTTCAGGCATGACTGGAAGATGTCCAGTTGCTCCTCTTCAGAAGGAGGGATTGCCATCTCACTGAGTTTCAGATTCCACCGCTTGTAGAAATCCCCAACATTCTCGTCGGAATGACGGCACCGCATTGTCTGCTTGAGATCAACTCTATTTGTTTCCCATTCCAAGTTGGCCTTGTACTTTTCTGTGAAGGCATTGGTAATCTGGTCCCATGTAGCCCTAGCCTCGGGCTTTAAGCGGAAGAACCATTTTAAGGCACTGGATTTCAAAAATAGACTGAAATAGTCAGCCAACTGCTGATTGGTACACCCTTTGGCCTTCATCGCCAAGGTATACGTGTCCAGATGAGTTTTCGGGCATGCAGTACCATCAAAAAGGTCCAGATTCGGCATAACAAATTTGTGCGGAAGGGGAACGATGGAGTCCGGGTCCGTAGGCCGGAAGGCAGACTTCTTAGCGGTCAATTCGGCAATCTGCGCTTTCATTTCTTTATCTTTGTTCCATGAACCGGGCCGGATGAGGGTCTTGTGGCGGAGTCATTGCGTTCAAACTAGTGGGTGAGCTAGAGAGGAGCTATCGGCGGCGGGCGGGTGGAGGAACGGCCGATCCGGACGTAGGTGAAAACTCCGTCCTTGGCCCAAATTACCGGGGAGCATGAGTAGGAGCACTGGGTGAAGGGATAGAACCTTGCGGCTGCCGTTGATTTTCAGGCGGCAAAGTAGGTGGAGGCAGCCCCGATGTAGCCGGATAGCTTGGATTTCCGGAGTGAGACCCATAAGTAGGCTTCGGTGCGATGGCCGTTGTCCCCGATGTTGAATTGCATGGGTGGGCCGAGGCGATGGTGTATAACCTCGGGGGGTACTGCGGTCTTGGTGATTCGATGAAACCGGGATGGAGGTTTGGTAACCCATCAAACCACTGAGTGAGAAATGGGTTTGTGAAAAGCGTGGGAGGAGCGGTGAGCTAGCATCATTCTCGGAGGGGCTCACGGCCGAGCTGTTGAGGCATGCCGAAGCATTGTTGTGGCCCTTTGAGCTATTCTTTGCGAAGGCCCGGATTGATCGGTTCCAAAGCGGCGGGATCCCAATTAGCCGTGGCATTCCGAGGTAACCCCAACCATGAGAAGACATTCCGTGCGATTTTGCCCCACCGAGGAATGGCCCGATTCGTGTCGTCGAGGCTGCATGGATCCGGTGGTGCGAAGTGGGGAGGCGGCCGACCCGAAGATCGAGGAGCATGGGTTGGTAGTGGTACCATAGGAGGTGGGTGGTGGCATCCCCGGGAGTAATCGTGGCGGCGAGAGTGGGATTGGCATCCTCTTCCTCTTCCACGGTGAAGGTGCCATCGGGATTGAGGTGCGGCCAAACCGTGGCTTTTGATAGCCTCCATAAGGCTATTCACTGTGCCTCCCGTCGTAGTCTCATCTCGTTACGCTTGGTTCCACTGCTGTTTGCATGCGAGGGTCCGGGAGGCGGAGTGACGTTGTCCCCATCATTACCGGGCGATGCGGACATTCGAAACCCGGAGTCGGAACAAACGGCGAAGGCGATGATGCGCTTGACTCTTCCCAACCCGATCAAACGGTGACCGGTGTCCGAACCAACCTTTGTGAGGAGGCTGCGGGGGAAAGGCATTACGAGGTTTCAGATGTATGGGAATGAAGGAGGATAGGTGTTTGGGCTTTGGGCTCATGCAACATGCAGTTATTTGTTTTTTGTTTACTTAAAACATGTTTTATTAACCTAATCGGTTGAAAAAGATTGCTCTTCTTTTTCGCAAACTACTCTGGATCCTGGATCAGTAGGCCCCGTCACTACGTCTATAAGCCCCTCGTATTCCACCTGTACTTCGACCTCCCAGGGTGGACAGCCCCGGGCGAGGGTTCTATAGGGCAAGCGGGTCCCACCGACCGAAAGAAAAACGATCCTAAAAGTCTGGCGAGTAATCGAGTCTTAACGAGCATTCGATGTAAATTACGGACAAAGCTGACGTCAAAGTCAAGATCATGTCCGAGGGCTCGACAAAAAGTCGGCATGATTCGGACTGATAAACGTCCGCAATTGATCTTGACTTGTCGTCAATTAGGCCGTAATTAGGCATGGAATAATCATTAATCCTTGATGACTCAGTGTCATGCTGGGAGTCAGTGTATAATTTGTGCTAGTCAGAGTCAAAGTCAAGGCGCCGGTCAATATCTTGGTCAAAGTCTGCGGCGGAAAATCGGCATGACTTCGACTGATTAGGGTCCCCGAGAGATATTGAGTCGGTATGCCGACAAAGGCTTGAAAGAAAAGGTCTATACACAGACAGGGCATGACACAGACCAGACTAAAAACCAACCGGGTCTCGGACAAAGTGTGTCACGGACAAGTGCATGGTCGACACGAGGCTCCATGGGATGTTTGGGTAGTCCCGTGCTTGCACCGAGAGGCGTAATAAGACCAAACGGGCCGCGACAGGGATTTCCCCGGGTTAGGGACGTAGTGTGCAGTGTAAGGTCACGTGCGCGTAGTATGCAAGCAGTCTATTTTCTTTTTCTGAGTAAAATAGAAATTTTTCATGTGTCTTAAAAAATATGATGCATGATTTTTTTTTGAAAATTTTCTTTTTGAAAAATCTTTTTTTTTTTGAATTTTTTTTTTTGAAATTTAATGAACACATAAGCACATAAGCACAAAAATTCCAACAGTTAGGGACATGATTCCGACATTCAAAATTTTGACTTTTTCCGAGGCGGCCAAAACAAACACGAAAATGTGCAAAAATCAACACACACAACAAATGATTTTTAATGCCGGGACGGAAGCTTGACCCTCAAAAGCTTTTCTTTTTTTTTTTAAAACAATGATACCAGTACGTGGGATTGTTAAACCATAATTTATCCCCGACTCGTGCTAGGAGGCGTTAACGGGAAGTTTAATGATTTCCACCAATATACCAAATATCATTTTTTTTTTAGAAAAAGCTTATTTGTCCCCAGCGGAGTCGCCACTGTGATGATGTCGCCCGATTTTTGAAATCAAATGGAGTCGCCACGCCATTTTTATTTTAAGGGCCAAAACTTTGAAAAATGCCTGGAAGCAAGAGATTCGAGTTCGGAGGTCACGTTACGTGCCGGGAAGAACGTTAGTGTTCACCCGGAACGCCTCGTAAAACGAGTCTTCCAAGCTTAAAAACCATTTGTTTGTGTGTGTGTATGTTACTTTGGCAAAAATAAATCAAAACTGAGAAAAATAAAAATTGGGAACTCTTTTTAAGACTTTAAACTGATCTCATGATTTTTGGTGTGATTTTTGGAATAAGTTTTGGAACTCAAAAGATTTTTTGAAGTTGAAAATCAATTCTGCCAGAATGAAAAAGGCAGTGGACACTTGATTTTGAAATGGATTCAAGGGCCTTAAAAATTCATAATATGGAGAAACTCAGAGAATTAAAGTCGTTCCAGGATCCTTAAATAAGATTTATGTGAAATAATTTTCCATTTTGGATCTGACTTGAGGGGCCAAAACCTTCTGGAAATCTCAGATGTGAAATCTGGATTTCCAGAGACTGATGAACTGACTTTTAAAAGATAATTTGGAAAAGACATTTAGACTCACCCAAAAAATAAAATAAAAATATGTCTGGAAAGCTATGGATGTTGGCTACAAAAAGTATTTTGTAGTCAACACCTAATTCCATGTTTTACTGGGTCCAAAAAATAATAAAATGTACTGATGTCTCAGAACAAATGCTACTGGACAGCAAGATGTTCTTGAGAAAAATGTGATTTTAAGGGGGGTTTTGCATCCATGATTGTCCCCATTTCCTTAGGCCTTAGTTAGTGATCACTAGACTTGTTTTAGTGGTGATCTTACTATACCAAGCCATCATTAGGGTACATTAGGACTTGAAGCACTTCATTTGCTTGGGATGGGGGATTTAACTTGAAACAAAGATTTAATGTATAAAAATGCTTCTAAGTCAAGGATGTATCAACTTTAGAGTGGATTTCTAAGGTAGTCATTGTGATGACTAAATCCTTGAGATCTTTTAACTCAATGTATCAACTTCACCCTTTTTGTAACTTAAGAACCTTGAAGATGTTCATCCATGGAAATTTGTTCCAATGTGAAGATCTTAGGTTTTGGAAGCACTTTCAAGAAAGTAAGAAATGATTTGGACCTTTTGAAATGGTCATCCATGGAAATGTTGTTCCAAGATGACTTCATTTTAGGTCAAATGAAGTTTAAATGACATAAAAGTAAGAATGTGAAACTTTTGGTGTAATCATCCATGAAGATGAACTTCAAGGTGACCATACCTTAGGTTGAAAATCAAATAACAAGCATTTTATGCAAGTAAAGAGACAACAAAATTGGAAAATGTTGATATCTTGTAGAAGATCATCCATGGAGATGAACTTCCATGGAGATCTTCTTAGATCTAGAGCAAGAACAAGTAAGTTACATCTTTGAAAAATGAGATGTGTGCATGAATGATGAGGATTTAGAGTAAAGAGGAGGGGGGTTTACCAATGGTGGTACCCTAACTTCTTTGTGTTTGTGTTTGATTTTTGGAATTTTGAAAGTGTTGGATGACTTGTGGTTTGGGAAAGATTCAAGAGAAAATGGTGACAATTCAAAGGAATTCACACTGTTTTCTCTCTATATTTCGCCAGAATTTCGCTGTGAATTGGTTGTGTCTCTCTTTTTTCTGAGACTGGAGGGCTTTATTTATAGGCCCTGGAAACTTCAGTTCTGTCCGCGCGGACAAGAATGAAGGCGTGCCTGGTGCATTAAATGCTGCACCAGGCTTTGGACAGGAGGAATATTTTTTGTCAACAAGCAAACTGCCTGTTAACTGCAGTTGCAAATTCGGGATTTTGGCCTTTTTTGAGATTCTTTTAGTTGTTTAACCTCAAATAGCAATTCCCATTCTACCCTTGCTTGGTTAGAAATTTTAGGAATGTTAGGAATTGTTAGTAATGTTAGGACTTTCGTTAATTTTCTAACGAAAATGCTACCAATTCAAATTGGAGCACTTACAATTGGGGACCTACATTTCCTCCCATACAGTGCCTCATATGGTGCCATCTCAATGCTGGATTGGTAGCTATTGTTATAGGCAAATTTCACTAAAGGCAAATGGTCTTCCCAAGATGAATGGAAGTCCATCACATAAGCCCGTAGCATATCCTCAAGAATATGAATGGCCCTCTCAGTCTACCCATCAGTCTGAGGATGAAATGTTGTGCTAAAACTCAACTTGGACCCCAAGGCTTCATGCAAAGCCCTTCAAAACCGCGAGGTGAATCTCGGATCCCTATCAGATACAATGTTGACAGGTACCCCAGGCAATCTCACAATCTCGCGAATATACAACTGGGCCAATCTCTCCAATGAATACTTGGTTGAAACTGGTAGAAAATGAGCTGATTTGGTCAATCTATCCACAATCACCCATATCGCATCCATCTTCCTCGAAGTAGGAGGCAATCCAGTCACAAAATCCATAGAAATGCCCTCCCACTTCCATTCCAGAATATCCAGTGGTTGGAGTAATCCCGCTGGCCTTTGATGTTCAGCTTTGATTTGTTGACAAGTTAAACACTTTAATACAAATTCTACAATCTCCTTTTTCATACCATTCCACCAGTAACCTCTCTTCAAATCCTGATACATCTTGGTGCTTCCAGGATGAATAGCAAATTTAGACTTATGGCCATCCTCTAACACTTTCCTTTTGATCTCTGGGGAAGAAGGTACGCAAATCCTGCCTTTGAAGGTTAGAATCCCATCTTTGTTCAACCCAAACTCCCCGATCTTTCCATCTTGCAATTTCTCTCTAATTTTCTGCAATTCATTGTCATTCAACTGAGCTTCCAAAAGATCTCCATATAAAGTAGGAAATGCTCTGACATTAGCAAACAACATATCACCTTTCAATTTCCGAGATACCATGGATGATAAATGAGCCTTACGGCTAATAGCATCAGCCACCACGTTAGCCTTCCCGGGATGATAGGAAATGACACAATCATAATCCTTCAGAAGCTCCAACCAACGCCTCTGTCTGTTGTTCAATTCCTTTTGGGTAAACAAGTACTTCAGACTCTTATGATCAGTGAATATCTCAAATTTGGCAGCATATAAGTAGTGTTTCCATTTATGCAACGCAAAAAAAATAGCAATTAACTCCATATCGTGGGTAGGATAATTCTGCTCCGCTGGTGATAACTTCCTTGAAGCATACGCAATTACCTTCCCATTTTGCATAAGGACACAACCCAATCCTTCTTTGGAGGCATCACTGAAAATAACAAAATTCTCACAACCCTCTGGAAGTGTAAGGATAGGAGCTGAAGTCAATCTCTTCTTTAACTCAGAAAAACCAGCTTCACACTTAGCATCCCATATAAATGGTACATCCTTCCGAGTCAATCTGGTCAACGGAGTTGCAATCCTCGAAAATCCCTCTATAAATCTTCGATAATACCCCGCTAAACCAAGGAAACTGCGAACCTCTGTCACTGTAGAAGGCTGTTTCCAGTTGACTACGACCTCAATCTTTGTAGGATCCACTGCAATACCAGTATTGGATACCACATGACCCAAGAAAGAAATCTGTTCAAGCCAAAACTCACATTTGCTAAACTTTGCAAATAACTGTTTCTCACGAAGCACGGATAAAATAATTCTCAAGTGCTTCTCATGATCTTCCTTGGTTTTTGAATATACCAGGATATCATCAATAAAAACCGCAACAAAACTGTCAAGATACGGCTTGAAGATCCTGTTCATCATGTCCATAAATACTGCGGGTGCATTGGTCAACCCAAATGGCATAACAAGAAATTCATAATGCCCGTACCTTATTCTGAAGGCTGTTTTAGAAATATCATCTGGCTTGATTTTCAACTGATGGTATCCGCTACGCAAGTCCAACTTGGAATATGTAACGAAACCTTGGAGTTGATCAAATAAATCATCAATATGAGAAAGAGGATATTTGTTCTTAATAGTAGCTTGATTCAGCAATCTGTAATCAATACACAACCTCAATGTACCATCCTTCTTCCTAACAAACAAAACTGGTGCTCCCCAGGGTGAAACACTGGGACGAATGAAACCCCTGTCTAATAATTCCTGCAACTGAATTTTCAACTCTTTTAACTCAACTGGATCCATTCTGTAAGGTGCTTTAGAAATTGGTGAAGTACCTGGCAATAAATCAATACAGAACTCCACCTCTCTATCCGGAGGCATAAAATACTCAGTTGAGAATACATCACTAAACTCATTCACAACTGGAACACCAGATAGTTCAGGAGACTTCTTACTAGAGTCTAACACATATGCCAAGTATCCCTCACACCCTTTTGATAACAACTTTCTAGCCTTTAGTGCAGATATAACATGAATGCCAAATAAAGACTTATCATCATCAAATATAAACACAAGCACATCAGGCATAGAAAAGGTGACTCACTTTCTGCGACAGTCCACCAAGGCATGACAATAATTCAATCAGTTCATGCCTAAAATGACATCAAAATCTTGGATTGGTAACTCTACCAAATCCACTGGCAATACATGCCCACATGTAATCACCTCACAATCATGATAGATCAAAGAGGATTCGAGGCACTCTCCAACAGGAGTAGAAACCTCTAGCACATAAGGAAACAACTTAGGTAACTTATGCAATGTGAATGCAAAATGAGATGCCATATAAGAATGAGACGATCCAGGGTCGATAAGAATACGAGCCCTGACCCCTGAGACAGGGACAATACCTCTAATGACCGCGGTGGGATCTACCGCACCTCGACCCAAGGCAAACACTCTATCTTGTACTCTCTCCTTAGGCTCCCCCTCAACATCCCTCTTTACACCACCTCTGGGCTGATCACCCTGCTGTCTACCACCCGCAGCTAGACCCCGGTGAAATTTAGGACAATCCTTTTTGAAGTGCCCCATCTCTCCATAATTCATACATTTACCTTGTTTCCTCCAACAGTTGTCTTCAGAATGTCCTATCCTCTTGCAAAAATTGCAAATAATCCCAAATTGGCTGGATACAGGATGAGTTGAAACTGTAACCTTTCCTCCCTTAGACACCACTGGAGTTGAAGACTTCTACTGACCCCTGCTCTGACCTGAACTCTGGCCTGGAAACTTAGTCTTGATTCCACTACCCTCAGGTTTGCCCCGATGTTCGTCAATGTCATTTTCAATTCTGTATGCCATGTTTACTGCTGCTTGGTAGTTGGAAAAATCATGTGTCAACAATTGTTTCCTGAACTCCAACCTCAGCCCCTTCACAAACCTGTAGACTCTCCTTCCTTCATCTGGTACTAGATGTGGACAATACCTCGCCAGCTCTGTAAGTTTTGCCGAATACTGGGCCACTGTTATTGCCCCCTGCTCAAGCTTCAGAAACTCTACCTCTTTCTTGTATTTGGTAATCACTGGAATGAAATGCTCTTTAAATCTCCCGGTGAATTTGTCCCAAGTTTGGGGCGTGTGGTCCCGTTCCCAACTCTCCTTAAGTATTTGCCACCAGTGCTCTGCAGAACCTTCCAATTTGAACACTGCACATCTGACTTTTTCTTCATATGTACTCTCCATTGCCACAAAAATCTTATTCATAGCTTCCAACCATCTCTCTGCTGTCGCTGGATCTGGATCCCCGTTGAAGCTTGGTGGTGCCATTTTGATAAACTTCTCTAAATCGTGTGCTGGCCTTCCCTCAGGTTGTTGTTGTGCCTGACTATGAGCTGCCATATTATGAAGGAAAACCCTGAACATAGCCATCATTTCAGCATTCTGTTTTCCCCCAGCTCCCATATCACCAATATTTCCTTGATCCCTCTGCTGGTCATCACCAGTTCCAGCCATTACAACAATCCTTGCATTAAACACTCGGCGTCAGATATCACACACTCCCCCTTAGACTAGACATTTACCCTTGACTTCTAGCCAAAGCTCTGATACCAACTGTGGCGCCTCCCCAACTCCAGGACCTATAGACTCGTGTCCCAAGCTGGAGGGTCCCCAAAATACCTTTTTTTTTTAAAAAAAACTTTTCTTTATATTAACTTAAAAAGTATAACAACCCTTTTTCAAATCAATTTCAAAATAACCTATCTACTCGGAGGTGAAATATAAACCTGCTGTAATCAGTTATAACCTGTATAAATTACAAGTACTAAAACTGTAATGGCTTACACAAGCCAACTTTGAAACACAATCAATCCCAGGTTTAATTACAACACAACACACTGAAAATATGTTTATAAAAGTTTTATATACAACTTTCCCCAAAAGAATAACAACCACAACCTATTCCCAACTCCCCAAACCAACACATACCCTGACAACCCAAAAGATGTCCAAACTCCTTTTCGGCCTCACCGGTCCGGTCATCCTGTCTCAGCGGGATCTAAAAACAGTAAAGGGAGAAGGGGTGAGAATAAATCTCAGCAAGCTACTATGGATGCAACAATATGCCAAACAATATGCAATACATAAACAGGTTGCTCATAATCACATATGCAACACATAAACAGGTTGCTCATAATCATATTGGTAAAGCGGTAAACACATTCCGTTACCTTCTCTTTACCTTTCCCATCTGAATCATATGTAGTACAACGGTGGGAGTAATACTCCGCTCATTTGTGAACTGCTTGAGTCTTATAAGATCAATTTCAGAGAAACATATAAGATATCATCAATCTTATGAACTGCTTGTGCATATCCACAGAAGCTGCACCCCAATCTGCGGCCACAGAGGGGGGATAGGTCACAGGTATAAGAAAATCTAAGCACCTTATGAAATATTTTCTCATAAGTGATAGTATTCCATATACCCCACAATGATCAGCTGATATAAACACATTCAAGCACATAATAGATACTTGAAAATATATCCACCCCATGGGATAACAATACCTAACATGGTACAATTACACATGCTAAACCAATCACAATAGTGCAACACATCTTTAAACACTATTGAATAATAACAATCCAATGACATGGTATTAATACTCATACTCAAACAAATGAAACAGTGCAACACGTATTTAAACACTATGTACACAATCAACCATGAATATGTAATCACATATGGGCACAATTTATATCAAGTAAGCCCTACATATTCATTATACACTTTATAATCCAGTAACAGGGTATTAGTACTCCTGCCCAAACCAATGAAGTAGTGCAATATACATTTCACGCACTATATAAACCAATACCCATATACAGGTAACCACGTAGGGGTACAATATAATATAAGTAGCCCTACGCATTCATAATATAACATTAAACACCTTCTATAAAAGTTCCGCATTCAAATACCAAGTTTTTATCAACTTTGGTTAACTATTTACATTGCCTTCCAACCATTTTCAGGACAATATTTAAAGCCCTTCCCAATATCAATTTGGACCATTTAAAGTTCCAGTGTATAGTAATAAAGTTGTAATATAAGTATAGTTAAAGAGGGACTAAATTCATACCCATTTGATTAGGTTTAAAGGGCCTAGAAAATGCTACCCTGAACCTGAATTGGGCACGACTCGTGCCCTATTCCCGCACGAGTGATTCCATTTACACGACTCGTGACCATCCTGATATGTCGCACGACTGGAAATGACAGGGTCACGACTCGTGCTCCAGGGCACGAGTCGTGCCCAACACCGGTTTTCATTATTGTTGCTGCATACCATCAGCCAAGGCCAGAATCAACACAAACCATCATTCCCAGCTATGCAAATCAGACTAACCACATTATATATCAGTTCTAAACCATAACCATACTCCCTCCATGACATATAACATATATACAACATATTTTAAATCAAACCAACTCATAATATCACCCTTTTTCCATGTTCATTCAACCCAACTTATTTTGTTCCCATTTCAAACACCAAGTAAATGGTTCCACCTTTACAAAACTCATTCATAATCTCATAATAGCATCTTTATACATATTATGAACAGTTATAGAAGGAAATCATAATAACTTACCAAAATAGGCCGAAAGAAAAAGAAGATTTAATCGGCTATACTTGTTCTAATCGACTTCCTGATCACAAATATGAAGTCGGAATTGAAAACGGATCAACAGTTGATTTGCTAGGATTTTCTGAAGGTAACCCTAGGTTATAGGATGATACGTAGTACTGAAGAAACAAGAAACTGAGAAATGAATCTTCTGGGAACTTTTTATGGATTTATATAACACTATTTACACTCTAGCTCCTTCAAAAATCAATTAACTACAATCCACTACCTTAAACTTATATTTACACATAAGCTCCTCAATACTTTTATAACACTTTCATTTAAAATTTCAAGTGTCATCACTTTACTACACAAATTCCCATTTCCTTCATTTAGACGTTATATAATTAAAATCAATTTAATAACATCTAAAATCAGGTAATTTAGAAATTTAGCCAAATAAACACGTAATCACTTCCAAATACCACTTAATGCAATATATGAGATGCAATGCACCCCACCCCCACGTGCTCCATGTGTGACCGAAATGGTGCCTAGGTTTAGGGTCGTGACACGTTCTATCCATAGTTGATCCACTATCCATCTCATCCCCTTCATACTCATAGTAATAAGACTTATCTCGTGAGTTGCCAGACTTGTGATACACTTTCCTCCTCTTTCCATCCTCCTCAAATTCTTGATACTTTTTCCTTCCAACAGCCCTTTCCGATTTGGCCTTGGCTGGCTCTTGCCGGGCTCCCTAGTTTTCTCCTTCGCGGCGACATATCCCTCACTCGCCTTTCCCCCCTTTTCGACACACTTTGGCTTGCCGCCTTCTCCCCTGCCGGGCTCTTGCCAGTCTCTCTTGCCAATATATTAGGCGGGATCTGAGAAGGCTCCTGCCTCATCTCCATCAGTCTATTATTATTCGCGAGAATATGAAGCAGCAAATCATTGTTGCCTCTGCCCTAACATCATCCTCCCTTGAGGGGGCGGGAGCCTGCCCTCGGCTCTCGCCTTCGCCTTATCCGCTCGCGCCTTGGATTCCCGCTCTCTACCACGCCTGATTGTCGATTTGGTCTCTGTGGAGTGCACCTCGCCCTCCCTTCCAGACCCTGATCTGTTCATACGGGTATCCTTAGGGTTGGGTGTTGTCAGAGCCAGATTCTGGGTAGTCTTCGAAGGGGTCCCTTTATCTTGACCCATCTTACCAACTTTTATAGGTTTTAAAATAGGTACACAAACAAGAAACAAAGCTTCCAAAAACAATAACAAAGCTGACAGACCGAAACAACACTGACAGCAACTGGTCAGAAGGATTTTCTGGGCTTCTGGGTTTCTGAACAAGAACTACCACCAACTCAAACAGACCAAAAACAACAACAAGCTTTGAACGGACCAAACAAAGAAGAAAAATCAGTCCCGGCAACGGAACCAACTGATGCTACCAAGCCAAATGGTTGCACAGGAACATATTTGAACAGAAAAAAGGGATACTTCGGCTGTCTTCTCCGAATGGTCACCTACACACATGCACAAACGTCAACTAGGTCGGGGGTGTCTCCGACGTTACCCCTCCGGCGTGAGAGTAAGTTGACTAGTCACAATGCAAGGAAAGCTATGGAGTTTTTAGAGAGAGAAAGCTTAGAGAAATAACAAAAAAACTTACATAATAACAATTTCTTGGTTTCTTTTATACTCCCATGCACCATGTGTCTTGCACATGTTAGGACACTTGTCAATCATCAACAAGGGGTGCCAACCACCCCCAAAGTTAGTGGAGACGCCACTGTTCACCCTGTCAAATCACTCCATATTGACGGTTATGGTGGAGTCCATATGTAATAGTCTAAACATCATTCAAAGTCACTAGTTACGTAAGTCGCTAATGTGACAATCGAAGGGGAGGCAGCAATCCTCATATTGCCGCCAACCCTAACATTCTCGCAAACGAGGTTCTTACTTTTTGCCTCTATCATCGTAAGCTATTAATAACCAAGGTATGCTTTTCGCTTGGCCTCACTCTCGCACGCCGGTCAACGCATGTCGCCTTATCGCCTATGTCGCCTCATCATTCTGGACCTACTTTAATACATGTACTAAACATATTTGGGCAATTTCGCTATGTTGGGCCTAATTTACTGTTCATGCTCAAATTCATTTTTCATAATCACATCAACCGTTTAACCCGTTAAGTTCGCGAATCGACCCGCTTATTTGACAAGTATTGATTTATACCACTTTGTTGAGGTCATCCTCATTAATTTGGTGCTAAAATTACACTATCTATTTAAAATCGTGTAAGTTTTACACCTACAATATATGACCATCTTCAACCATCATTTTTTTTTTCAAATTTTACACCAAATAACAAATGTTAGAATATTTCTATTATTTAGTTTTATTTTATATATTTTCTAATAATGAGTATATTATTATTTATAATACAATTTACATTGTAGTGAATTAATTAAATAAGGCATAAAATTAAATTATTATATTAGCATATAAAACAAAACACAATTTATATAAAATACAACTAAAATTGATAATTAAAATGCAATGCTTCAAAACACAATTGAAATAAAAAATTAAGAATGACGATGATAAATAAACAATTATTCTTGTACAAGTGATGTACAGCTAGTGAAGCTAGTGAAGTATAATTTTAAAGGATATTGACGAATTTGAAATAAAATGTGAGTTATTTAACAATATGGATTCCTTCAAAATAGTGCAAAATTTGAACCTTGCACTTAATTTGAAACAAAATGTGAGTTATTTAACAATAGCCAACATTTGAAGTAAACATTGAACCAAAATTTTACATTATTTTAAAGTTTTAGAGTACGGTCGGAATTGCTCCAACATCTCATATTAACCTTAAATGCATGGCCATTTATTATAGTACTAATAACGGCGCGACTTTCGGGTTCTCAATGAATTAGCATATTTGGATTGTATAGGATGATTATACATATAACACAAGAAATACAAGAGTCACTGTTAGAGATCAAGTCGTAGTTTAATCTATTTCAGGTCCTCAGGTGTGAGAATAAGATCTCTAAAGGCTTAATAACTAAAAATAAGACTTAAAATGTCTTAGTGAGTTGTGTGCTAGAGTTTAGATAATATGATTTACAATGGTGTTTTTTCACCTAACTTATCCATGGGGACATGTGTTTGTATTTATAGTAAGGAAAAGCTGTTGATGATATCATTCCTGCAGGATATCTTTGTCTTTTGACCTAGGACACGTGTCTGCGCCTGATTGACTCGTACAATAAAGTAAGATTTACTGCAAATGGATGTCTTTGATTGGACAATGACAGCGGAAGCAGACGATAGTTGGTGCGGCGTCTTACGCGCATTGTAGGCGCCTGAGCCACCATTTAATGTGATGGAAACAAGCCGGCTCTTGGCGTCAGTGTAGGTACAGACCTTTGTCTCACTAGCTTTGACTTTAATCGGGAGTCTAATGGTAACACCGGGAGTCTGGTATGAGACCGCGGTCAACATAGTTGACGCGGTCTGGTACATCTCGATCAAGACTGGTGCGGTCAACTTATTGACGGTCTTGACTCTTGCGGTATTGATGCCCGCTGTTTTGGATATGCCACATCATACTTTTGGCCTTTGGACCCGATCGACCTTAGGCCCGGTCTGAAAGGTCCGGGCTCATCAGTGGCCCCTAGCTTCGAGCGAGGAATCATTCATGGTATGAGCAAGGAGCTACATATGTGAAGCTCGGTTTGCGGTCAGGTCGCCTTTGCGGTCACAAGTGTTGTTTATTTTTGGTGGTCTGGCGTATACTCCCTTATTGGGACGCATGTGAGGAGCACGTGAGGAGAGTTTGGTAGAAGTTGGTGGAAGCTTTAGGCTGCTTCCCGGATAAGTTTCGTGTGGGCCCCTTCGACTGTTTGAGGCGCCAGCACGTGTCAGGTACGTAGGTGACGTTTCCCGAATTCCAAAGGGTGACATAAATGCCAAGCGCCAATAATTTTGAATTTTTTTAAAGCCTCAGCCGGTTCACGATTCGAGAGAATATGGTTTGTGGGCTTATTAATACGGGTCGGCCCGTATTGGTTGGCCTATAAATATCAAACCCTTTCTCCCTCTCACTCTTTTATCACCCTCAGAGTTTGAAGCTGCCTTTAGAGAGAGAAAATATTTGCTCAGCTTCCTTAAGCACCTTCTTTGCGCCATTTCTTTTCGTAAGTGATTTAAACTTTTCTTTGTTTCTCATCTTAGTATCTTCCGCCTTTAGCCTTTAGAATGACTTATAGGATGTAGCGTCCCTAGAGTTAGGTGATGGTGTGATATACCCCGATCCGATTTGGCGCCCGAAAACTTGGAGTTTGAAATGGTTTTTGGGATTAGGTCAATCTTAGCGAAATTAAAAATAAACGGAGTCGCCACGCCATTTTAGTTTAGGGCCAAAACTTTGAAAAAATGCCCGAAAGTAGAGAACTGAGTTCGGAGGTCACGTTACACTCCGGGAAGAACATTTGACGTTCACCTAGAATGCCTCGTAAGACGAGTCTTTCAAACTTGAAATAATGTGTGTGTGTGTGTGTTTTTGGAAAAGGCTTGACTTGAAGGACTTTCATGAAATAAAATAAATCTGCTAGACTGGACTGAAAAATGGTTTTAAAACAGTGCTGAAACTGAAAAAACAGCAGAAACTGAAAATTGTATGTAGATGACAATATCATTTGCGTGGATGAAATTGATGTACAATAACATCCGTGCGGATCACCCTGCAACTTAATTTTTTTACAGTTTTCCAGTCTGTCTCTGTAATTTCCAGAAAGTTAACTGGATTTACGTAGTTTAACTGCATCAGAATCGAAAAATAAGAAAGCAAAGAATGTTTGATTTTTGGCATTCATGCTTGTCCTCTCTTCCCTAGGCTTTGATTAGTGTCTCACTAATTATGTTTAGTGATGATCAATCTAGATCAAGCCATCCCGGGGGTACATTAGGACTTGAAAGCATGTCATTTGCAAGGGGAAGGGGAATTTAGCATGAAAGTAAGTTAATAAGCAAAGATGGTAGAAAATGCTTAGAATGAAAAGATTAGGTCGAGATGTATCAACTTTAGAGTAAGATCTCTAAGGTGGTCACAAGAAGGACCATCCTTGAGATCTAAGCTCAAGTGTATCTCTTACATTTTTGTTTGACCAACATGTAAGTCTAGATGATATTCATCCATGGAAAGGTTTCCAAGGTTTCTCCAACATGTAAGTTGGAGAAAGTTTCTGCCACGTCGAGTTTGTGGGAATTCTCTTTTATCTTGATGACCATATCATCTATGTAGGCCTCAAGATTTTTGCCTAGTTGGCCTTTGAAAAACTATGTTGACCATTATTTGGTAGGTGGCTCCTGTGTTTTTCAGCCCAAAGGGCATAATTGTGTAACAGTATGTTATGCCCACGGCGATGAAAGCCACGGAGGCAAAATCTTCAGGAGCCATTTTGATCTGGTGGTAACTAGAGTAGGCGTCAATGAAGCTTAAAACTCTTTGCCCGGCTATAGAGTCTACCAAGCGGTCAATTCTAGGAAGAGGTAAGCAATCCTTGGGGCAAGCTTTGTTGAGATCAGTGAAGTCAACACACATTCTCCATTTTCCATTAGACTTTTTTACCATGACAACATCTGGAAGCCACATGGGATATGAGATTTCTTCGATGATCCTTGCCTTAAGTAGTTTTTCTACCTCTTCCTTGATCGCGATCTCCTTTTCCGGAGAAAAGTATCTTAATTTCTAATGGATGCATTTAAAGGTGGTGCTACATTGAGTTTATGGACAATCACGTCCTCGTTGATACCTTGCATGTCCTCTACTCTACATGCGAACACATCACTATTCTTTCTGAGGAACTCAATTAAGATTTTTCTTTCCTCAGGGTGAATTTCCATACCAACCTTAACTTTTTGCTCGGGATAACGGATATTGATTACCACTTACTCGAGCTCGTCATTAGGCCGTAGATCGCTGATTTCACGATTGTGGAGGGAGTTAATGATGATCGCTGAGGGGGTGGTATTTTCTTTATGAAGATCGGTCTTGGAATGAATGATTTCTCGGTCTACGTCTCCCCAGATTCCCCTATCAACATAGCCTCCAGCAACCAGAGCCATTCTTTTTGCCTTCCTGCTCTTTTTGAGCTCTATATTGGTGGAGTGGAAGGAGAGCATACCCACGAACTCAGGCAACGGGCATTTGCCTTTTTCCTTGCTCTGCTTTGTTTCTCAGCCAACTGCGAGCAGGAGGCTTGATTTTTCTGCTTTCTCTTTTCCTCCAATGTTCTGAGGAATCTCTCGGGCTAGTTTTTTATGACCGCGATACCACCCGGAGTGTTGAATTTTACCCTTTGATGGGGAACAGATGCTACGATTCCTAATACGGCCTGTGCAGTGATCCCGAGTATGGCGTTATACTAGGATTGTAGATCTATAACCATGAAGGTGACCTTGGCAGTTTTCTGCTGGGGATTTCCCCTATGGTTACTTCAAAGACTATTGTTCCCCTCACGCGGATAGTGTGATTAGTGAATCCCTCAAGTATACCGGTGTAGGGAGTAAGATGAGTTTCAGACATTTTCATTTCTACCAAAGTATTGTAATAGAGAATGTCTCTGGCTGCACCGGTGTCAATGAGGACTTTGTTAATGTTTGCCCGTGAAATCCTCATTCTGACGGTTAGAGGTTAGGTGGAATGGAAGAGAGTGGAGGCTAGCTCGCTTCGCTTGAATCCTATCTCTCGCTCCTCTTCTGGAGCCAAGGGAGGAATCAAGAATACCTTCTTCAAAGTCTTAATCTGATGGGAGAGCTGCTTGTTGGAGGAAGCCTCTATTCCAATGAAATTAATATCATAGGTCCCTTGCTCGTCCTCATCGATATTATCTCTCTTTTTTCTCTCCGGGTCACGTTGAGGTCGTGCCCTATTGGTGTTAGCATTGTTGTTGCTATTATCACCCTTCACTCATTTCGCTAGCTCGGCATTGTTGATTCTTTGCTGAATAATCTTTTTCAGCTGGAAGCAATACTCAGTATTGTGACCGTGATCGTTGTGGTAGTCACAAAACTTAGTCCTACTCCTCTCACTTGGCATTCGGTCCATTGGGGGAGGAGGAGGAGCATCCATAGCTTTTAATATTGCTGCCCGTGGCGCGGTCAGGGGAGTATAAACTGTATCGTCCGCCAACCTTCTGAGTTTTTTAGTGTTGCGTTTCTATTTTTCCCCTGGCCAAAACCGCAGCTTGATCCTTGGCCGGCCTTTTGCATATGCTCAATTCTTTCTTTGGCCGGCCTGCGGGCAGCTAATTCATTGGGCTCTTCTGCTGAGGGAATAACAGATGCTCTCTCATATATCTCCTCCACATTTTTGGGCCTGTCCGAGGCAAAGTTCATTTTTAAGAATCTGGAGGATAGACCGCCCTCAAAGCATAGCTGAATATCGTTCTCGGACAGGTCCACAATCTGCTTGGACATCTTTCTAAACCGGGTGATGTAGGATTTGGTGGTTTCCGCGATGCTCTGCTTTGACCCTTATTAAGTCAGTTTTTGGCCTTGCAGGCTCGCCCGCCCCAGCAAAAGAGTTTAAAAAGTTATGCATGAATTGATTATAGCTTTTAAGGGACTTTGGCTTAAGGGCCAACATCCAAGACAAATCCTGACCCGTGAAGTAAGCAGAGATGGCTTTACACATAACGGCCTCATCCGAGGAGAATAGGGCCATCTGTCCTTCAAACCTCCTCATATGGCACTTCACATTGGTGGAGTCATCATAGGTCTATATTTGAGGAGTTTCCCTCTTTGAATAGGCGCATTGACAATCTTGTTCGCAAAGGCATCCAAGGTGTGACCACATTTCGTGGAGCCTTGATGGTGGATTTCCCACATTTGGTGCATGGACGCGATAAAATCTGGGTTCGTGCTTGTGATGATACCCAATTTTTGAAATCAAACGGAGTCGCCACGCCATTTTTGTTTTAAGGGCCAAAACTTTGAAAAATGCCCGAGATTAGAGATTTGGGTTCGGAGGTCATGTTACACGCCGGGAAGGACGTTAGTGTGCACCCGGAATGCCTCGTAAAACGAGTCTTCCAAACATTCAAAATCATTTGTTTGTGTGTGTGTGTGTGTGTGTGTTACTTTGGCCAAAATGAGTTGAAACTGAGGAAAGTAAAAATTGGGAATTCTTTATTAGACTTTGGACAGATCCCATGATTTTTGGTGTCATTTTTGGGTTGAGATTTGACACTCAAAAGATTTTTGGAAGTTGAAAACCATTTCTGCCAGAAGGAAAAAGGCAGTGGACACTTAATTTTGAAATGGGCTTTAGGGCTTGAAAACTCCAAAATCTGGGAAAAGTCTGAGAATAAAAAATGTTCAAAACACCTTAAATAAGGTTTATGTAAAAGAAATTTTCATTTTGGAGATGATTTGAGGACCCAAAACCTTCTGTAAATCTCAGATGTGAAATCTGGACTTCCAGAGACTGATAAACTGGCCTTTAAAGGAAAATTTGAAAATTGGAGTTTTACTCACGAAAAAAATAAAGTAAAAATATTTCTGGAAAGCTCTGGATGTTGTCTACAAAAAGTGTTTTGTAGTCAACACCAAATTCCAAGTTTATATATGTCAAAAAAATTAGACCATGGACTGGGGTCTTAGAAAATTGCTACTGGACAGCAACTTCTCAAGAAGGAAAACATGATTTTAAAGGGGGTTTTGCATCCATGCTTGTCCCCATTTCCCTAGGTTTTTATTAGTGATCACTTGAAATTTTAGTGGTGAATCAACTATATCAAACCATCCTTGGGGTACATTAGGACTAAGCACTTCATTTGCTTGGGAAGGGGAATTTTATCCTTTGAAAAAGAGATTTAATGTATGAAAATGATTTTTAGGGTTTTGAAAATGTGTTTTCTTTGCAAGTAAGTAAGAACACTTTGAAAATAATGTTGATCCTTATAGAAGATCATCCATGGAGATGAACTTCCATGGTGATCTTCTTGGATAAGAAAAGAAGATGAACAAACTACATTTTGGAGTTTGAAAATGCATGCATGGATGAATTTTAGGGTAAGGAGAGGGAGGTTATACCTATCTTCCTTGTGTTTTGTGTTTGAATGGATTCAAAGGCTTGAATGTGTTTAGGGCATGAAAGTGTTTAGGGTTGATGATTTGAGTTGGTTAAAGAGAAAACAAGTAGATAACAATGAAGTCCTCTATGTTTTCTCTCTAATCCTCCTCCTAAGGGGTGATTTGAGCTTGGATTGGTGTATGTATGAGAGTATGTATGAGAGTGTTTTGAAGTGTTTGTGAGTGAGTGAGATTTGGGAAATATTGGAGAGAAAATGGTGGCAATTCAAGTGAATTCCCACTGTTTTCTCTCTATTTCGCCTTGAGTGTCTTTATTCTTGTGAGTGATTTGTGTCAGGTAGACTGAGAGAGGAGGGTTCAATTTATAGGCCTCTGGAAATGTCAAACATGTCCGCGCGGATAGGATTGTAAACGTGCACTGTTCATTAAATGCAGCCAGGCTTTGGACAGAAGAATAAAATTCAAAAATCCAAAGCAGCTTTATGTTTTTCAACTTGCCCAATTCGGATTTTTCTAATTTCTTTTGCTTTTTGAGATTCTTTCTTTGGTTTATCCTTTTTTGGCAATCCCTAATCTACCCTTACTTGGTTAGAAATGTTAGGAATGTTAGGAATTGTTAGAAATGTTATAACTTTCGTTAATTTTCTAACGAAAATACTAACAAGCTCAAATTGGAGCACTTACGCAGCCCCTGGCGACGGCGCTTTCGAAGGAAGCGGGGTCGTCGATAAGAGTAAGGCTCCATATTTGGCAGGATGATCAAGTGATCGAGTGGCTGAACCTATTTAATAGGCTACCTACGTATCCCGAATGGGAATCAAGCCGGCCGTAGTTCGAGTCTTTGACCTTGGAATGACTATTTTAGGATGTCAACCTAAGATCCGACTATTTTTGGTAAGTCACCCTATGATCTGACTATTTTTGGGAAGTCACCCTATGGTTTGACTATTTTTGGGAAGTCGCCCTATGGTTTGACTATTTTTGGGAAGTCGCCCTAAGACTTGACTATTTTAGGGAAGTCGCCCTATGATCTGACTATTTTTGGGAAGTCACCCTATGGTTTGACTATTTTTGGGAAGTCGCCCTAAGACTTGACTATTTTAGGGAAGTCGCCCTAAGACTTGACTATTTTAGGGAAGTCGCCCTATGATTTGACTATTTTTGGGAAGTCGCCCTAAGGTTTGACTATTTTTGGGAATTCGCCCTAAGATCGACTATTTTGGGAAGTCGCCCTATGACTCGACTATTTTGGGAAGTCGCCCAAGACTTGACTATTTTTGGGAAGTCGACTATTTTGGGACTCGACTATTTTGGGAAGTCGCCCATGATCCGACTATTTTTGGGAAGTCGCCCTAAGATCTGACTATTTTTGGGAAGTCGCCCCAAGATCCGACTATTTTTGGGAAGTCGCCCGACTATTTTTGGGAAGTCGATCTCGACTATTTTTGGGAAGTCGCCCTAAGATCTAACTATTTTTGGGAAGTCGCCCTATGGTTTGACTATTTTTGGGGAGTCGCCCTATGATCTGACTATTTTTGGGAAGTCGCCCTATGATCTGACTATTTTTGGGAAGTCGCCCTAAGATCTGACTATTTTTGGGAAGTCGCCCTATGGTTTGACTATTTTTGGGAAGTCGCCCTAAGATTTGATGATAATGTTATTTTAGAAAAGTAGTTGACTAAGATATGCTTTCATACATGTGCTGTGCTTACCTGTAGCTGCCGGAAGGACTGAGGCTACGGCTGATGTTGATGAAGAGTTGTTGGGTTGCCGTTCGTGGGACGATTTCGCCGACGATTTGCCGTCTTTTGGAGGCATTTTGAACTGAAGGAGGAGTTTGGTTGAGTCTGCATCTTGCTGGTGATCGTTAACCTTGTAGAAGTTGTTGAACTTGTCTTCACATTGGGACTTCTTGCTTTTGAGAACTTGGTGTCTCTGACCGATTTGCATTTGAGAACTTGACGTCTCTAACCGAATTGTATTTGAGAACTTGGCGTCTCTGACCGATTTGTATTTGAGAACTTGGCGTCTCTGACCGTACTGTATTTGAGAACTTGGCATCCCTGACCGTACTGTATTTGAGAACTTGGCGTCTCTGACCGAACTGTATTTGAGAACTCGCGTCTCGACCGCACCGTATTCGAGAACTTGGCGTCTCTCGACCGATTTGTAGACACCGGAGGTGATCTCGCACATGTTTTGCCCGGAATCATCTCTTGTCGAAAAAGGGGCATTTGATTTCTTGCGATTTTGTTGAAACCATTGATTTTGGACTTTGGTAAATATCTTCCTTGTTGAGGGTAAGTCTCAATAGCGAAGGAAAATGGTCTTTCACGTTCGAATCCCTGCATTGGTTAGTAGAGAGGAAGATGTATATATGACATTCATGATGACAGATGCATGCATAGAATCGTAATGATTATGACAATATCACCGCATGTGTTCGCGAGATGATGCATTTACTTGCTTTCGAAGATGCACTTAGCCTAAGCTTTTAAGGTGGAAATTATGATTTATGATCTTCAATCACTTAGGATTTTTCCTATTGATTCAAGTTTTGTGCATGCTACATGAGCCCTCGGGATATTTTTGTGGGGATGCATGGTGACGAGAGGATGCATTGGGATGTATGTGTCCTGAGACTGTTTGGAACAGATTTTGAGCAAGTGGGGGAGGTGAGAGCCCTCGATTACGATTTAAACAAAGGGTTGTTGATGAAGTTTTGTTAACGGTATCACATGGACCTCAATCTTGATGAGATTGGATTCGGATCCTGGTCTTGTTTGGAATTTTCCCTCTCAATTTTGGTCATTTGAAGGCGATCTTTGACGAGGCTCTAGGGCACGTTGATATGAGTGAAACTTCTTTCATTTGGGTGAGCCGTGACTTGACCGAAACCTTGTTCGGAGAATGACTTGATGGAATTGCTAATGCCTGGTGAAACCCGATCTTAGACTCCGACGCTTCTGAGAAGGCGATATGTACCAAGTTCGAAGCCGAAAATCTAGCCGTTGATGTGACTAGACCTTTCTTGTGACTTGATAAAATTCAGTCCAGAGGACCACTGCAAAGTCCAGATTTCGAAGAAGTGACTTGGCGAAGCCCCAATCTTATAACCTCGTTGTGATTTCGACACAATTAGCAGAGCCCCAATCCGATTGGTAATACAAAGCAATCCTGAAAATAATCGATGAAGATCGAATCTATCTTGTAGTGAAGAACCCAATGTGGACCCAAAGACGACTATATAAGCCCCAATTGAAGAGCCGATACAGAGAACCCGGGAGAACCGCTTAGCAAAGCCCCAACGTGAAGAAATTCAGAGTAGTCTAACGAGAGGAGGCACCCATCTTTTCTGACCTTAGTCAACCCGCATCGGGACAAGACTCGTAAATGTTTACGTGCAAGGGGGCATATCTTTTGAAAGGTGGGAATTTCTCCCGAATTTGTGTATGACACTCTCGCTTTTGGTTTGACTCTTTTGAGAGAGTATAAGCATCACAAGGTGTGGAAAAGTGTATGGAAGCCCCCCGCCGACGAAAGACAAAGTGTTTGGCTCTATTTCCTATGATGGAGAGAGAGAAGACTTATCGAGACACTTGAAAACTTGTTTTATTCGTGATGATCACAAGGCTACTTAAAACCCTTTGTTAATGTTCGGGTTATTCAACCCCTAAATCTGATATGAACAAATATTTTGATTAATCACAAGGAGAAAATCAACTGATATCGAGAATCAAGCTCGGAAGGGCGAAAAGTGTATAGGGACAATCCTTGATGAGAACGGATTTTTTTTTGGAATTTGTTTGTGATTTCGACCGGACCATTTCTGGTTGCCTACGTTCCCTTGATTATGAAGAGCTCAGGTCGCCGTAGTTCGGGCTTATCCCGAATGAAGAGAGAATGAGTGTGAAAATTCAAGACTTTGAGGTTCTTTTGGGAATTTGAGGATTGGAGATTCGAATAACATATCCCCTTAGAGTGTCCATGAAAGACACGGATGCGAAGCCCCAGTGGGACATCCACGGCAAGTGTTTGTGGAGGAGAAATGAAATATGCTCACATGAAATGTCGAATGAATCAGACTTGAATTTGCACAATCTTTGATCATTTGAGCCGAGATGGATTTGGCTCCAATTTAAGCAAGCAATGAAGCATTAATTTGATTTAGCTCCTGAAGATACTGGAATGAAATCACTATCCGGTAAGGACTGTAGCTGGGTTTCCGGGCTTCGATCGGCCATCGGGTGATTTGGAAAGTTGTGACCTCTTAAGATGAGAGGTCGGCTGGGCCTTTTGCTGACTGAACCTCTAAAGATAAGAGGTTGGCTTTTAGGGATGTGTTTGGGAAATCTACGGCGGGGAAGATTGATTGCCTCTAAGAATGAGAGGTCAGATTTTGACTTTGGCCAAAGGCGAGGGTAATGGCAATGGGAATATCCTCTAAAAGCGAGAGGATGGCTTAGGGTTGATTTAAGGTAATGGTGAGAGGAAGTCCAAGCCGTCGAGAACTTTTGCGAACTTGCGAGGATTCGGGCTCCTTTTTGATCATTGGAGAGCTTCTTGAGAAGTCGGGGACTTTTGCTGAATTGTGAGGATCGACGGTCCCCCTTTTTTTTTGAAGTTCTTGCTTGAGCTTTTCTATTTTCTTTCTTCTTTTTTTTTTTGAAGAGCCTCCTGAGACGTTGAGGATTTTTGCTGAATTGTGAGGATTTAAAATCCTTCTTTTGATAATTTGGAAGGCCTCTTTGAGGAATTGGGAATTATCTTTCCTTGCATCGTCGACTCTCGAAGCTAACTTCTTTGGCGTTGCTTGGACTTCTCTTGGCAAGGAGCAAAGGTGATGGCTGAATGGGGTTTCAAAACACGCCGATCTTGAAATGAAAGGGTATTGTTTAGCGGGGTGAGGTAATGTTTTTCCTATGGGTGAAAGGCTTCAACCGCAATCCCTACCGGATGACCTAAACGAGATTAAGTCTTCATTGCTTGCTTAAGCTTTAAATGAGAAAAGATTCATGCAAATTCATTGAGCAACGAGATGATGATGATGAAAGGGATGTGAGCATATGAGATGCAAGATGAAGAGTTGGTAAGTCCCAATTTGAAAAGGATATCAATTGATTTTCTCACTCCGATTAATTTAAATATTAATCATTTCAAAGAATTAGTGGTTGAGCAGCACAAGTGATCATCTAGGATAAAACCATTTCAATTAAGTGTAACGTGGGTGTGCAAGTAATGTCTCGAGTCTAGCAAGAAAAAAAAAGACTTATATTAAAAGTTAGACATTTAACTACTATGTCCAAAATGGACTACAACGACAAATGTCCAGGAAGGACTTAGGTGAAAGAGAGGTACTAGAACCTACGAAGGTTGACTAAAAGACTATTTTAGAGATAGGTAGCCCCTAGTCTAGCCGCTCTTTGCTGTTGGACCATGCATTTACTCTTCGACGCTGGAGATGGGAACTATCGCAGATCTTTCCACCAGGATTTCTTTGGCAATCCCTTGCCCAATCCAGCCATTTTCATTACTGCGATGACCGGTTCATCGATCACAAAAGGCGAGTCAAATTCCATTATGCCCACGAGTCTTGAATCACCAAACTTCGACCATGTTGACGCTCATGTTGTTACTTCTAGGGAACGGGTTGCTTGACAAGATTGGGCCCTTCGGGCACCTCTAACTTCCCTTGCTCAATCAAACCTTGGATTGCCTTTTTTCAGGGCGCAATTGTCCGTCAAGTGCCCGTAGTGCGATGAAAGGCACAATGCTTGGAGGTATCCAAAGGAGCATTGGGGTTTACGGGCGATAGTTTCTCGTAGGTTCGAGGAGACCCTGCTTTAGCAAGCTATTGAAAACTTTGCTTAAGGGAACACCCAAATCCTTGGGATGTGATTTTTCCTTTGGGGAGAATAAACTCTTAACGCCCTTTGATTCGAGATTTGGTCATTGACTTGGTCACCATTCTGAACGGGGTTCGCCGGTTTTGGTCCATTGGGGCACTCAAGCTTGCCCGCTTCGATTAACCTTTGAACCGCTCTCTTCAAGACTGTGCAGTTGTCGGTCGTGTGGCCATAATGATCATGGAAGGCGCAGTGCTTACTCATGTCGAGGGGTGCATTTGAGCTCCTCGGATGGTAGTCCTTGAGAGGCTCCAACAGGCCTTCCTTTACTAAACCCTTGAAAATTAAGCCCATGGGCATCCCAAAATCATCAAAATGTTCTCGTTGCCTTAGAGGACCACCATTTCTTGGTTTCTTTTGGATGCCGTCATTTGTATGCAATGCCTTCTTTCCTTTGATGGATGTTGCAGCCGTGTTGGAAGGGTAAGGTTTATAGCGATTAGACATGTTCCGACCCGTAGTGCTTCCCCGTGCACGAACCCTTTTGATGTAATCATCGATATAATCGTCGAGATTTGACCTTTTGTAAACCTCATTCGTGTCAGATACACAAGATTGGTATGGCGAGATGGCCCGAGTCGAGCGATCGTCGATACTCTCGTTGCTAGGCTTTTCTTGTACCTTCTCAATTGGTTCTTTCAATAATCCATTGGACGAGTCAATAGGAACACTAGGACTGCACGACACCGCCACAAGGCTGGCATCAGTAAATGAAACCACAGTATGAAGTACTTTGGTGGGAGGGATGACAATCTGAGCATTAAGATCGTGGACCGTAACCCTCCTCATAAGGCCTGGCAGTTGCCGAAGATGAGGATATATGGCTCGTAATGGTTGGATACCAGGGAGCAGTGAGTGTGGATCCAAAAGGCTGTTGAAGATATGAGATTTGAGGCATCGTAACAGTAGGACTGAACGTGTCTTGACCACACTGAGGAACGTGACTACAAGGGTAATGTGCATACTGTACTTGATGAGCAGGAGCAGCTTGCGTAACAGCCGGGTGGAGCATTTGACCTTATCGGACTTCCCAACCGGAGGGACGAGGTAGAGCTTGGAGGATGTTGTGAATACGGTAAACCTGATGAAGTGGTGATAAGAGCCTGGTGGCCCATGTGATCTTGCAGTATCATAGGGGCAAGTGTGCTTTGAGAATTGGAGGAAGCAAGTTGGCCCCCTGAACCATGGAGCACGAGAAGCAAAGCCCGACCCCAAAAATGGCTTGCGGAGCTATGTCACACCGTCTTGGGCTTGAGAAGTCGCGAACCGACCCATTCCGAGATGATGACCCAAACGGTGATGTTGTAGAAGTAGTGGCCCGGCCCTTCAGTGTGGGGCGAGCAGCGATTCAATCCTGGTGGTGAGACACGAGAGCCGCAGGGCGGGTTGACCTAGATCGGGCATTGAGGAGTATCGAGGCGTAGGGGCGAGATATGCTTGGCCCGGCCAATTCCCAGGCCCGATGGCCGGGCGGACGAGGTTTGGAGTAGCGAGCGACCCATTCAAGCTGCAGGGCGAACACGGGCGGAATTGAAACCCAAAGGTGAAAACCGAGAGGTGCTAGGGGGAAGTTGACCAAGATCGGGCTGTTGAGGAGTATCGATACGATGAGGCCGAGAGGCAGGCCGAGTGATAGTGGGGATGCTTGGCCCATTAGTAGTTCCACACGAAAGGGAACAGGCATTTGACGGTAGTTGGCATACCCGGGAGGGTAATTAGTTCCAATCTTCGCATCAACCGTAAAGGTTCCATTAGGGTTGCGAACAATTGCTAGCCCTTGGTTTCGATACCTTCCCATAACCGATCGGGTCTCGAGCCTCTAGATGTTGTCTTATCTGTTCCAACATCGATTCCACTTGCTCGGCATTTTGCGAATTTTCGGGGTGCGGATGCATACGTCCCCACTGTTCTCCTCGAGTTGGCCATTACGAAACTTTGAAATGAAGCGAGGGAGGAAACCGATGAAGTATCGACTGGAATGGCGAGCTGAACAAACGATGACCCGGGGCTTGATCCAAACTTTGCTTCGTGGAAGGCACGAAAGGGTGTGGTTCGGACTCGGGAAGCGGAACAGGTTGGTGTTTGGGCTTAGGGCTCATGCAACATGCGATTATTTGTTTAAATTTACTTAAAACATGTTTTATTAAACCTAATCGGTTGGAAAAGATTGCTCTTATTTTTCACAAACTACTCTGGATCCTGGATCAGTGGGCCCCGTCACTACGTCTATAAGCCCCCCGTATTCCACAGTATTTCGACCTCCCGGGGTGGATAGCCCGAGGCGAGGGTCCTATAGGGCAAGCGGGTCCCACCGACCGAAAGAAAACGATCCTAAAAGTCGGCGGGTAATCGAGTCTTAACGAGCATTCGATGTAAATTACGGACAAGGCGACGTCAAAGTCAAGATCATGTCCGAGGGGCTCGACAAAAAGTCGGCATGATTTGGGTGATAAATGTCCACAATTGATCTTGACTTGTCGTCAATTAGGTCGTAATTAGGCATGGAATAATCATTAATCCTTGATGACTCGGTGTCATCTTTGGGAGTCGATGTATAATTTGTGTCGATCGAGGCCAGAAGTCAAGGCGCCGGCCAATATCTTGGTCAAAGTCTGCGGCGAAAAACCGGTAGAGCGTTGACTGATTAGGGTCCCCGAAAGATATTGATTCGGTATGCCGACAAAGTCTTGAAAGGAAAGGTATATACACGGACGGGGCATGACACGAGACCAAACTAAAAACCAACCGGGTCTCGGACAAAGTGTGTCACGGACAAGTGCATGGTCGACACGAGGCTCCATGGGATGTTTGGGTAGTCCCGTGCTTGCACCGAGAGGCGTAATAAGACCAAACGGGCCGCGATAAGGATTTCCCGGGTTAGGGACGTAGTGTGCGGTGTAAGGTCACGTGCGCGTAGTGTGCAAGCGCCTATCTCCTTTTACGAGTAAAATAGAAATTTTTCATGTGTCTTAAAAATATGATGCATGATTTTTTGAAAATTTTCTTTTTTTTTTGAAAATTTTTTTGAATTTTTTTGAAAGTAAATGCACACGTAAGCACATAAACACAAAAATTCCAACAGTTAGGGACATGATTCCGACAGTCAAAATTTTGACTTTTTCTGAGGCGGCCAAAATAACACGAAAATGTGCAAAAATCAACGCACACACAACAAATGATTTTTAAAGCCGGGACGGAAGCTTGACCCTCAAAAGCTTTTCCTTTTTTTTTTTTTGAAAACAATGATACCGGTACGTGGGATTGTTAGACCACAATTTATCCCCGACTCGTGTTAGGAGGCGATAACGGGAAGTTTAATGGTTTCCACCAATATACCAAATATCATTTTTTTTTTTTGTAAAAGCTTCTTATCCCCAGCGGAGTCGCCACTGTGATGATACCCGATTTTTGAAATCAAACGGAGTCGCCACGCCATTTTTGTTTTAAGGGCCAAAACTTTGAAAAATGCCCGAGATTAGAGATTTGGGTTCGGAAGTCATGTTACACGTCGGGAAGGACGTTAGTGTGCACCCGGAATGCCTCGTAAAACGAGTCTTCCAAACATTCAAAATCATTTGTTTGTGTGTGTGTGTGTGTGTGTGTGTGTTACTTTGGCCAAAATGAGTTGAAACTGAGGAAAGTAAAAATTGGAAATTCTTTATTAGACTTTGGACAGATCCCATGATTTTTGGTGTGATTTTTGGGTTGAGATTTGACACTCAAAAGATTTTTGGAAGTTGAAAACTATTTCTGCCAGAAGGAAAAAGGCAGTGGACACTTAATTTTGAAAACGACTTTAGGGCTTGAAAACTCCAAAATCTGGGAAAAGTCCGAGAATGAAAAATGTTCAAAACACCTTAAATAAGGTTTCTGTAAAAGAACTTTTTATTTTGGAGATGATTTGAGGACCCAAAACCTTCTGTAAATCTCAGATGTGAAATCTGGACTTCCAGAGACTGATGAACTGACCTTTAAAGGAAATTTTGAAAAAGGGAGTTTTACTCACGAAAAAAATAAAGTAAAAATATGTCTGGAAAGCTCTGGATGTTGTCTACAAAAAGTGTTTTGTAGTCAACACCAAATTCCAAGTTTATCTGTGTCAAAAAAATTAGACCATGGACTGGGATCTTAGAAAATTGCTACTGGACAGCAACTTCTCAAGAAGGAAAACATGATTTTAAAGGGGGTTTTGCATCCATGCTTGTCCCCATTTCCCTAGGTTTTGATTAGTGATCACTTGAAATTTTAGTGGTGAATCAACTATATCAAACCATCCTTGGGGTACATTAGGACTGAGCACTTCATTTGCTTGGGAAGGGGAATTTTATCCTTTGAAAAAGAGATTTAATGTATGAAAATGATTTTTAGGGTTTTGAAAATGTGTTTTCTTTGCAAGTAAGTAAGAACACTTTGAAAATAATGTTGATCCTTGTAAAAGATCATCCATGGAGATGAACTTCCATGGTGATCTTCTTGGATCTAAGAAAAGAAGATGAACAAACTACATTTTGGAGTTTGAAAATGCATGCATGGATGAATTTTAGGGTAAGGAGAGGGAGGTTATACCTATCTTCCTTGTGTTTTGTCTTTGAATGGATTCAAAGGCTTGAATGTGTTTAGGGCATGAAAGTGTTTAGGGTTGATGATTTGAGTTGGTTAAAGAGAAAACAAGTAGATAACAATGAAGTCCTCTATGTTTTCTCTCTAATCCTCCTCCTAAGGGGTGATTTGAGCTTGGATTGGTGTATGTATGAGAGTATGTATGAGAGTGTTTTGAAGTGTTTGTGAGTGAGTGAGATTTGGGAAAGATTGGAGAGAAAATGGTGGCAATTCAAGTGAATTCCCACTGTTTTCTCTCTATTTTTCGCCAGTGTGCTGTTGCTGTGAGTGATTTGTGTTGTGTAGACTGAGAGAGGAGGGTTCAATTTATAGGCCTCTGGAAATGTCAAACATGTCCGCGCGGATAGGATTGTAAACGTGCACTGTTCATTAAATGCAGCTCCAGGCTTTGGACAGGAAGAATAAAATTCAAAAATCCAGCAGTTTATGTTTTTCAACTTGCCCAATTCGGATTTTTCTAATTTCTTTTGCTTTTTGAGATTATTTCTTTGGTTTATCCTTTTTTGGCAATCCCTAATCTACCCTTACTTGGTTAGAAATGTTAGGAATGTTAGGAATTGTTAGAAATGTTATAACTTTCGTTAATTTTCTAACGAAAATACTAACAAGCTCAAATTGGAGCACTTACAGTGCTGTCCATTTTTGGCTTCTTGGAGGGAGAAATCACGGCCTTCCCCTTAGCTTTAGCCGTGGGTTGTGCTTTGGATTTCTCGGGGAGAGAAGTAGATTATGCTCCCTCTCCTATCTCCTCATCCTCTTCTTCCTCGTGCCCGCGATCAGCGAGGGTTGGTTCTAACCTCTTTATCCCCCTAGCTTGACTAGCTAGAGATTTTGTGGGGACTGATTGGGAGAACCTGTGGGAACCTTCCTCTAAATGGACACCACCGTTGGATTCCAACTCGAGTTGGACATCATTATGTTCTGGCCTCAGCCTCGAGCCTAGCCATCTCAGCAAGAGCTTGGTTTCTCTTGAACATTAACTCAGGAGTGATAGGGGAGGTGGGTTTTTTTGGATTTGGATTTTGGGGGGCTTTTTCTTTACGGACAGTCTCAAGCTTCTCCCTAAGGTATCTTTGAGAAGGAGTAAGAGACCATTGACTGATAGAACGGCCACCCAACCTATTAAAGGTTGAGGTGCTTGGTTTGACAGGATTGAGTTAAGAGGGAGAAGTTTGATTATTACTCGGAGGAGTAAGAAAACCAGCATTTTGAATAGGAATGCCCATCATTTTCCAATGAAAAGCTAAAAAGTTGTTTTTTGGGATGTAAGTCTTTGAAAAGGTGTTTGCTTCGAAAAAAGAGACACAAGATTACACGAGAAAAACTAATCGTTTCTCGGCATCGGAACCACTATTGACGCCACGACTTTCGGGGTCTCAATGAATTAGGATATCTGGCTTGTATGGGATGATTGTACCTATAACACAACAAAGACAAGAGTCACCGTTAGAGAACAAGCCGGAGTTTAATCCAACTCAGGTCATCGGGTGTGAGAGTAAGATCTCTGAATGCTTAATAATTGAGAATAAGACTTGAAATGTATTAGTGAGTTGTGTGCTAGGATTTAGATAATGTGACTTACAATGGTGGTTTTTCACCTACCTTGTCCATGGGGACAAGTGTTTGTATTTATAGTAAGGAAGAGCTGTTGATGATGTCAGCCCTTTAGGATATCTTTGTCTTTTGACATATAACACGTGTCCAGAGGCGTTGAATAAATGCAAATAAAGTAAGATTTAATGCAGAGGGATGTCTTTAATTGGAAAATGACATAGTAAGCATGCGATAGTTGGTGTTGCACCTTACGCGAATTGTAGGCGCATGAGCCAACATTTAATGTGATGGAAACAAGCCGGCTATTGGCGTTAGTGTAGATATAGACATTTGTCTCACTAGCTTTGACTTTAACCAGGAATATAATGGTAACACCGGGAGTCTAGTACGAGACCGCGGTCAAAATAGTTGACGCGGTTTGGAACATCTCAATCAGCACTGGTGCGGCCAACTGTATATAAGTTAGGGTGTATTAACAATTGAGATCATGTGTAAAACATGGACAGACACAAATAGAGTTAAAGGAGTGAAAGTGCGTGAATTTAGTGGTTAAGATGTTTAGATTTTAACTTTGAAGATTGTAAATTCGAATTTCATATCAAATATTATTTTTTAAGTAATATGTTTGTGAATACCTTTACAAAATGTTTTGAAACCGTCAACGGCGTGAAATGAATAAAAAAAATTGAAATGCAAGCCAAATGTTACACTAAACCAAAAATCCTTTAAATAACAATCCCACGACCACCAAACATCTCGTTCAATCGGATTCGGAGATACTATTTCCAAAAATAAAATGTGACCATTGGTATACTTTAATAATGACCTTTGGTGGTGGGTTTGATTTGTAGGGATAAGGGGCACTATGACCCCACAACCCTATCATTTCAAACCATCTTTCTTTACCACAACTTAGCTATCCAATCATATCTATATTCGGCGTTTTCTAGTGGATTGCTTTCATGCTTCCCTTTGTTTTGTTACTTTATCTAACCTATTGCTCTAATCCGTACCATTAGACTTATAATTTACTCTTTTAACACAAAAATTAATATAATAAAAAATGGAAAAAAAAATTATCATTTTAATCATATGAGTGGGAGGAATAGTGAGTTGATTGATATTGTAAGTATAAAAGTATCTATGAGAGAGAATGAGTAAGAGAAATAGTACAAAAACTGTCATTTTAAACAGTTTTTGATAGAGATATATCAAATCACAATCATATATTATGTTTCATTATTGTAATAGTCTCATTATTATTATAATTTCTTATTATAATAGTATTTTTTTCTCATTTTATAATTATATATTTTCTTAATTAGTGATTTCTATATTGTATATATTTTCATACAATGTTAATAATAAAACTTAAATCATTAATATCAATTCTTTCTCTGAATGTATGAATTGACTTCGTATATTATCTTTTATTCTATATTCACATAAAACAACGGAGGATTTTTTTTTTTTTTTGTGTGTCTTATTCGGGGTCAGCATTAATGGACGGTTATTAAGCTTTTTAAAACTCCACATGTTTTCAAAGCTTTTTAAAACCTCCACTGTGACTTGTTTGGTGAGAAAATCTGAAAAATATTTCCAAGTTCAACTTTTTTATATGGTTATAAATACTCTCTTTTTTCAAAACATGAATGTCCAAAATTATTCATAATTTGCTATTAAATAAATGAAAATACTAATTTTTTTGGACATTCATTATATGAGACAATAGAAGTAATACTATTTTTAACTATCAATAACTTTTTAACAAATGTATTTTACTTACTTTTATAGTACTTATATCCTATACAACAACAACAAAATTTTAATCACGAAATAATTTAAAATCGATTAATATGAATAAAAAGACATGAATTGTGATATTTATTATAAAATGATGGAATAGTATATCAAATAGGTCAAAAGGGGAAGAAGTATTATAAGTTATCTTCTTCTTTTTCTTTTTTTTTTTTTTTTTTTTTTTTTAAGGAAGGAAGGAGAATTATAGGTTATCCTCAAGAAATTAGTCTTTGAGTAAAGTCCAAAAACACTTGAAAGTCCCAAAACAAAAATATTGTCCATAATAATACCCTTTTTATGTTTCGATAGAAACAAGGAGATGAAGAGTATAGATGCAATTGATTATATTGAAATTAATTATTTTTGTTTTACTCCAATAAAACTATAAAGTTGTAATTGATATAAAATATGAAATACTCCCTCCGTCCCATAGCAATGGATACCAAAAAAAAAGGCACACATATTAAGGAAAGGTAAGAGAGAAAAAGTGGAGAGAGAATGTTGTGAGTGTAAAAGTAAAATAGGAGAGAGAATGAGTGGGAGGAATAGTTAGTTAGGAAAAAGAATGTTGTGAGTGAAAAAGTAAAATAGGAAAGAGAATGAGTGAGGTAAATAGTGAAGTTTTCTTTCCATTTTGAATAAATATCAATTGGTGTGGAATGGATAAAAAAAAATAAATATCAATTGAAATGGGACGAAAGTAGTATAACGGTAATTTCACGTCATCATTATGATAATTCGATAGTAAAAAAATAAAGTAATAAAAGCATCCACAATAATAGTTAGAGAATATCACTTAAAATAAAATTGAAATAAATAGGTGATACTCCCTCCGCCCCACAATAATTCGTAAAAAGATTTCTTTTGGACGTTTCATAATAATTTGTACTTTTTCAAAATAGAAATGAGACCCACTTCTCTCTACTTACAACACTTTTCAAATTTACTATTCTCTCCACTCATTCTCTTTCCTATTTTACTTTTACACTCATAAGACATTACCTTTATCACCTTTTACCTTAATTCTCGCATCGACACAAAAAATGCGTAAAATTAGAGGACGGAGGGAGTATACCATTTTTTATTTATTTTTTTATTTTTTTTTGATATTCAGGTTCCCAGCTTCGCCGACTAATCCCGAACCACTGTGCACTCGCCCTCGGTATCTTTGGCGGAAGTAAATCGCGGGATGTGCCCTATGCAGGCCGAGTGTGGCGATCCCTTATACTCCGTAGAGCCCCAAGGGAGCCCTCCTACAAGGCATTTACATCACTCTTACATCACCAATCGGGTCGCCCAAATGCTTCCCGTCGAGGCAATTACATCACTCTTACAACACCACCGGGATTACCGCCACTGCCTCCCTGCCAAGATTCGAACTCCCAACACTGAGGATACAAGCCCAGCAATGCTGCTTCCTTAACTGCACGGATGTGTCCCGAAAGGCTCCAAAGGACCCTGAAACCCAAGGTAGGAATTAACCACAGAAATTTTCCTTGAGGGGAATCGAACCGATGACCTCCCTTTCGAGAAGTCACCAACATACCACTGGGCAAGGCCATTTTGGTGGAGGTAGTATACCATATCCGTGGACAACATAAAATCTAACTTCTCACTATTTGGACCCAACGCATATGCTAGATACAGTAACATTGTTATTGATTTCATGAGGACCGATCGCACACCAAATCATTTTTCATGAAAATTTAGACGAAATTCATAAGTGCATATTCAAATTAGGGGTGTAAACGGTTCGGTTTAGCTCGATTTGAGGAAATTTTGGAGCTAAACCGCTAGTATCGGTTTGGAGAAATTTCAAACCGAGCTAAACTACAAAAAACTTCAAACCGAGCTAAGCTAAATCGCCATGATTCGATTTAGCTCGGTCTAAACCGCGATTTGATTATACGGTTCTGACCGCGGTTAAAACCACGATTCAAACCGCGGTCCAAACCACATTTCAAGGATATGGTGGATATGGTCATACTATCTAGCTCCTACGTCGTGGACACTTAATGGTTTTCTTACTTCTCAGTACGGAGATGTGAAAAAGGAGATTGTGGCATTTGGGGAAACCAAAATAGTTGCCAAATTCCTGAAAGATTACTTTGGATTTCACCATGATCAGTTAACTTTAGTGGTACATTGTTCTTGTCTTGCACTCTTAGTTTTCGCTTCTCTATTTGCTTATTTTATTGGCAAGTTGAACTTCCAGAGAAGGTAAGATGATTATACATTTAAAAATATGTATGCTGCAAGAAATTACTTGTCTTCACTCTGTAACTTACTGGAATTGAAGTGGGATTCAATGTTGATGCATCCTTGTTCTTTTGCGAGAAAATAAAATTGTAAATGCGACACTTTATTTTAAGATGGAGTGAGTTGTTTTAATCGTCAAGGAACCACGTTAGCAACATAGCTCGGCTTGATAGCTCGATTTCATAGCTCGGTTTGACGATTCGGTTCCATAGCTCGGTTTAACGGCTTCAACGGTTTAGCTCGGTTCGGCTTGGTGCACTCAGACCGCAAGCTAAACCGAACCGACCGGTTTGGAAATTTTTCAAACCGAGCTAAACCACATAAAATTAAAAATCGAGCTAAATCACGTGATTTAGCTCGGTTCGATCTCAAACCGCGGTTTGAGCTAAACCACTTACACCCCTAATTCAAATAAAGGATTAGATCAAAATTATATAAAAACTCAAAACTCAGTAATTTTAGTCTTATATCTATGGATATACTCCCTCCGTCCAGTTACATACTTCACACTTTCTATTTTGGGCGTCCAATTACATACTTCACACTTTGTCTCCTACATTATTTTAATACTCACAACACCATTATAATTTACTATTTTCTCCACTCATTCTCTCTCCTATTTTACTTTTACACTCACAATATTATATCATTATTTTTTTCCTTAATCCACGCATGAACAGTAACTGTGAAGTATTAACTTGGACGGAGGGAGTATGAGCAGATTGGTTAATAAGATATAAATTATATTTTTTATTATTTTTAAGAAAAGGTTAAAAACTTTGAAAAAAAAATATTTTTATAATTAGATACAAGAATAATTAAGTCTTATACCTTTGGGTATAAGAGCGACGTACAAAAGTGTTAGATATATTATCTCACGTCGGAAATTGACAAATCTTACGTATAACATATAAAAAGATACTGCACCACTTTCCTTTATACCAATTGGTTTAACGTGAAACCTCAGACTTTATAATGATATCAGAACAGGTCTGTTACACGTACGAACAGACTCAATGTTTCACGATCTTGCATCGCATCAAACATTAATACATTATGCATGAGTTTTTTTAATTTTTTACATCTTATCTGCGCTTTTATAAATTTGTTATATCGTCCCGAGAACAGAGTTCATGGCCCCTTCTCCAAACTTGTGGTGGCTATTGTTCCATTTTTGTTCTCCACCTGGCTTACTAATATTCACCCATTAGGCTATGTCCAATAGGTCAACTACCAAAAAACATTCAACTATCTTAATATCACGACACCTCATCTTCTCTCTCCATTCACTTAATCATTTAACTATTTTCTCAACTATACCCCCCACAATAAGCTAGTTTAGTTTAAAATTCAACTCCTCTCAACTCATCATTCTATATCCCACTACTTTGAGTGTTTTTTTTTTTTTTGTCCAAATCAAATGAAACTTATATCAATTTGTAGGGGAAAAAAAATGGTTAATTTTGGTGAAAAAAAAATTAAAAAAAATTAATTTACTAGGTGATAATTTAATTCAAATTGAAAAATGAGTGTTTTTTTTTGTGTCCAAATCAAATGAAACTTATATCAATTTGTAGGGAAAAAAATGATGAATTTTGATGAATTTTTTTTTTAAAATAATTTATTATGAGATAATTGAGCTTAAATAATTGGGTGAAAAAATGATAAAGTACGGACCAATCAGAGCGTGACAAGTGGCGGCTTAGGAAAAAAAGAAAAAAAAAGGCAAAACGTTTCAGCTTACTCGCCTCTTCCGCGTGTGAGCTACACTCTCCCACTCCGGCCCAATAGGATCGAGACACGTGGCATAGATGGACCCCACTTTTTTTCCTTCAACTCGGTTGGAACCTTTCAACTACCTCCTTCAACTACCCCCCATTCAACCCCTTATTACCCCTACTCAACCAATTGACTCCCTCTCAACTCCCTCCCTCAACCATCTATTGGACATAGTCTTACATTACTTATTTTAGCGCTCCCACATCCTTTTTGGTCAACAATGACTTCGAACCTATTACGATAAGATAAGAATATTTTCACTCTTTTTCCCTAGGGCGTGCACACTTACATTTGGTTTGGTTCGATTTTTATTTAGAATCGAAATCGAAACAAAAATATCAGTTTTAGCTGTTTTGAAATTGAAAAGTTTCAATTTATTAATGATTCAGTGTGTTCAATTTCGATTTGATTCAATTTGGTTTGGTGTGATTTAAGGCCATGAAAATCTGTAGCAAACTAATGGGCTTCGCTGGCCCAAGTTACAATTAACCTGTCTAAAACATTATGAGATTCATCCCAAATAACTTTAACAAGCCCCCATTGGGCTCAATATACGTGGGCCAAGAGTATTTAGCATTCACAACCATAACAAAATTATGTTAAAATTTCAAAAACATCGCTACATCAGAATCAAATAAACCATCCTAATTTAAAAATAATTCTAAACTTAAATAAAATCAAAATGATAATAATGCTAAAATAACATCCCAGATAAAATCAAGTTAATGCAAGTAATTTAACGGCACACGTCAAGCAATTTATATGCATCTCAAATGGTTGTACCAAAACAGCTGTAAGCAACGATTCAAGGTTTAAAGAAGGAAAATCATTGAAAAAATTATTGTTAAAAAATGGTGAGGCTAAACAATTGGAAAACCATAACATACATGAGTTGGCAGATTCAATGTATCAAGAAGGAAAATCACTGCTTGATAATAAAAAAGGACCAAATTCACCGTTGGCAGAGATTGCAACAATTTGAAACATTGGTCGCTAAGCTATCAAAAAAAACCTTCAAGAACTTCTCAAGAAAAAGATGAAATACTTCTATAATCGATGGAAGAACTAACCTATTACATCAAATCAAGTGAAAGAACCGGATAATAGAGTTTGATTAACCTAAAATGTGGTGATCGAGTAGGTACAACAGCTTGAATAGTCGACGACAAGCGGACAAGAGACCAAAAGGTAGCGGCGCCGCGGTATCGTAAGGAAAGGCAAGGGAATGACTAAAACCTAAGTCAGGGGAAACTGAAAAAGAATGAAAGAGATAAGAGCGTGAATAAAATTAAGATATATATCAAAAGGTAAACAACATCGTTTATTATTAACGGTTAGTTTCGGTTTTTAAACGGTTTTTATATTTTAAAATCAAAACCGAGCTGATTTTATTCGATTTTTATGTTTTATGAACCGTACCAAATCAATAGGCTATTGTTTCGGTTTTTCGATCCGAATTTTTCGATTTTTTTCGATGTTATCGATTTGTTTGATTTTTCTGATCGCCCCTACTTTTCCCGGTAATAAGGGAGTGGTTGGAATTAGTTTGTGCACCTGTTATTTAGTTACTTCTAAGTTGATCAAAGTCGATTTAATTATGGTTAATTAAAATAACTTTAAAATGATTCTTGTAGACTTTCGAGGGACTTATTAAATTTTGTGGAAACTTTCATTTTGGGATTGGATTTTGCTTGTCACTTTTTTTTTTTTTTTTTTTTTTTTTACGTGTGCAGTTAATTAATTGGAAAAAGGTGAACGTGATACTCTAAATACTTCCTCATCATCTTATAATAAAATAAACTATCACTCAAATGCAAATCATTTATAGATTTGTTTGTGTGTACACATGTTCCACTTCCAACTTGTTAAAGTGTTTTTGCTCTAATTCCTTAAAAAAAGCTTAAAACATGGCCAAAATTAAAAAAAAAATGCATTTTTTTTTAAATTAGAAAAAATGTGGTTTGTTTTCTCCGCCAGTGTAAGTGTAAAAAAGTGTCAGTGTTAGTGTAATAAAATGTCAATATAAAAAAGTGTCAGTGTTAGTGTAACAAAGTGTCAGTGTAAAGAGTGACAGTGCATGTATATTAAGTGTTAGTGTAAAAAAGTGTCAGTGTTAGTGTAACAAAGTGCCAGTGTAAAGAGTGTCAGTGCATTAGGGGTGTTCAAGGTCCGGGTTGGTCCGGTTTTTGTCAAAATTTTAGAAAATCAGGACCGGACCAAATACTTCGATTCTGTAAAAATTTAGGATCAGGAACAGACCATTACATTATAGGATCGGTCGCATCGGTCCGGTTCTAATGGTCCGGTTCCGGTCCGATTCACCGGTTCTACAAATTACAATATAATATAATTTGTTACAATAACAAAATTTACAAGCAAGCATATTTAAGAATCAAATTGTTGAACAATATTACAATAACAAAATCAACAGTTAGGTCGTAGCTTATCGTGAACAAAATTACAATAACAAAATCAACAGTTATGAAAATGTTCAACAACTTGATCCCAACTAAAAAACTTAACTAGCTAAAAGAAAAATAACGACTTTTTTTTTTAACCCAAGCCGACAAACCTATAAATCACTTCCGGAATTCCGGGATGTGAGTCAAAACATTTACGTGCAAAAAAAATTTCATGCAAATGAAAGTTTACCAAAATAATGGAAAGGAAAACAACATAATCATCATATATATGTATGTATTGCAGAAGCACAAACACATAAAACTTCCATGTAGAAACTCAGGTAGGCATAAACATTCACCAAAACTTGCATGATCTGGTTTCTGTTTTCCTGGCAGTACATTAGTTACAGCATAAGGACTACAAACTAAAAGGTAAAAAAGTTAATTAATATATATATATATATATTCGATTCGATCCGGTTTCAATCCAGAATCACGTATATTTTTTTAAAAATCGGGACCGGAGCAAATAATCGATTCCATAAAAATTTGGAACCAAGACCAGATCAATACTATTTTTTCGGTCCGATTTTTACTGGTTCAGTCCGATTTTACTGGTTCGGTCCGATTCCACGAATTTTTTGTACAGCCCTACAGTGTATGTATATTAAGCGTCAGCATCAAGAGTGTCAGTGTAGAGTAAAAAAGTGTCAGTGTGAAGAGCATCAGTGCATGTATTATTAAGTGTCAGTGTTGTTAGTACAGACTGTGGGTGTTACCACAGGTGCTATTACTGGCAGTTGGGTGTTATCCGAATTGGAATGATTTGTAATTTAATAATTCTTTCCATATTATTTTATATCCTAATGTCTAATATTATTTGCAAGATATATGTGTTTGTTGGTCTATATTTCAGGTTAATACATGGTTGGATTAATAGTTAAAGACATGGAATAAGGTTGAAGATAAGTTTCACATAAATAGGAGATTTATGTGTAACTTTTACTTGGACCATATTAATTGATGAAGAAAGAAAAATGTGGGAAGACCAAGTCTTGAGGTTGTTGCTGATTAATTGAAGAAGTACAAGGTCAAGGAAGCAAGAGAGTACAAGGAGATAAAACAAGGACTTGGGCATTAAGTTTCGATTGCTACATTTGAGGGGAAGTTGGCGCATGAAGAAGAGAAGAAGCCAAGAAATATCTCCACTCCTCTCACACGATTTTAACATTAAGAGCTGTTATTTTGGAGTAGCCTCCAAGACAATTGAAGGCTATAAATAGGCTAGGTGTGAGTGCTTGAAGATATACCAAGGAGATACAAATACATATCACACACACCTTAGCACAAGAGAGACAAAGTTTCTTTGATTCGCATAATCCTTCCTCCCTTGTGATTCTAGCTTAAATACTGAGTCTTTAAGAGAGTGTTGGCTAAGGATAGGATTCATGCTTTGTCTCATTAGTTCCATAGAGTATTATCATTGTTTTAGCTATAGGAAGCTTTCGACTTTGTAATTTGTCTATATTGATTATAAAGTGTTCGCCATCTAGGCACACTCAAGTTATATATTTATATAACTTGAGAAAATTATAACTTGTATTATTTATTTTCGCTGCACAAAGTTTTTTTAAACTGTTTAATTTTGGTGTGTGTGTGCTGTCCGTCAGTGTGTTATCCAAAGTGTTGGGTAACATCTACGGTAACATCTCTTTCCAGTGAAGCCATTGACAATTTCAAGTGTAAAAATCATTTTTTCTTAAATTTAAAAAAAAACGCATTTTTCATAAGACCAACTCCAAAACATGACATAATTTTTCCCCAAATATGTTCATAGTCACTACTCCTATTCCTCTACTAACTAACTGAAGGTAACTTAATGGCTACAATGAAAAAATTAGCAATGGAAGCTGATGTTTCGGTTTGAGTGAGCAAAAAATACAACATTCATAGGCCAACAAACTCGTTAGTTTTCAAAAAAACAACAACAAAGGTAGGCACTAAAACGCCTGGGCGGGACCTAAACGGAATCGAGAATGAAAATACTAACATTGAAATTTATAGGCTGGGCTATACGAATTTGAATTTGTAGGTAATCTCTGTGTTTTAATGCAATTTTTATGAGAATTTTATTACGATATTTGGTTTATACGAATTTGAAGTTAATTGAAGCATTTTACGCCAGCACGTTTTACGGCTGCTGGCGGAGCCTAGGCGAACCATTTTGTAGAACATTAGTTATATTAGTTATATGACTTCGTTTGTTTCGCGTAAAACGACTTTCAGAAAATTATTTCTCGTAAAATGTTTTTCGAAAAATGAAAGTATTTTGTGAAAAATGACATAAACATGTTTTCGATTGTTTGATAAATCTAATGAAAATATTTTCCAAAAAATATTTTCATGTGTTTGTTAGATTAAAAGAAAATATTTTTCGGTTAAAACATAATCTGAGATAAATTGAAAAAAGATAGGGTAGGTAGGGTGATGGAGATGGGGTGGATAAGGTAGGGTAGGGGTGGGGTGGGGATTAGTAGGTGTAGGGTATGGTAGGGGTTAGAGTAGGGTGGTGGCGAAAATATATATAGTAAGATGGTGGTTGGCTAGGGTAGTGTGTGGATATCCGAGAGTGCGGGGTTGTTAAAAAATAATACTCCCTCCTCCCATAAAATTTTAACCATTTTGCTATTTTGGACGTCCCACTTTAAAGTCACACTTTTCTAAAAAGGAAACTTTTTAATACTTTTTTATTCATGGGACCCATTTGTCATACTCACAACAACTATCCACTTACTATTCTCTACCCCACTTTCTCTCTCCTACCCACTCACAACTCCTACTTTAATAACATTATATATATTCACTCCTTATTTTTCGTGCTCAGCAGTAAATGAGTAAGCTAATGTGGGACGGAGGGAGTATAATTTAATTATGAGTAAAAAAAAGTTTGACCGTTGGAGAGGTGTTGGTGGTGGGTGGGTGGGTGAGGGTGAGGGTGAGGGTGAGGGTGAGGGTGAGGCGGTAAGAGTTGTTAAAAAAAAATTTAATATGGGTAGAAAAAATTGTTTGGGGGTGGGAGAGTTGTTAAAAATAATTTTAAAATGAATTAAAAAAAATATTTTTTAACCTCGGGGTGTTGGGGGAGTCGCTAAAAATAAATTGAAAATGAGTAAAAATATATATATTTTGAAAGGGGGGGGGGGAGATAGGGGTTTGGTAGGGGTGGTTAATGTGTGGTGGGTAACGTGGGGGTGTATGAAAAGTTAGGTATGTGAGCGAGAAATTTAACATTTTCCGAAAAATGAAGTACGGAAGAAAAATTCGTAAGTCATTTTATTTGGAAAGTGGGAAAAATATTTTTCGAAAAATATTTTCTCTATTTTCCGGTGCTTACCAAACACCAAAAAATGAGGAAAACATTTTCCGCGGGACAAAATTTTCCCCCGGACAAACGAGCCTAAGGCTCTGTTTGTTTGGGGGAAATCACTTTCGAAAAATGTTTTCCCCATTTTTCGGTGTTTGGTAAACACCGAAAAATGAAGTCATCGAAAAACATCGGGTCAATGAAAAATGAGCTTGATTTCTAAGGAAAATGACTTCCTTACCTCTACCTAAGGAAGTTGTTTTCCGGAAAATATTTTCGGAAAGCATTTTATTTTCTGGAAAATATTTTCCAATAAATCATTTTTCGGGGGTTATTTTTCGTAGGCTCCGTTTGTTTAGCGTAAAACATTTTTCGAAAAATGATTTCCTGCAAAATGTTTTCCGAAAAATGAGATAAACATGTTTTCGATTGTTTGGTAAGGAAAATATGTTTCGAAAAATGTTCGATCGAGTTGACTACAAATTTACCCACCCCAATTACCACCCATCACCCTACTCACCACTAATCCCCCCCCCCCCGGTCGAGTCAAAAAAAAATATATTTTTTAAATTTATTTTTAAAATATTTAAAACATTTTCTCCATTTTTCGAAGCCAAGCAAATATCAAAAAATGAGAAAAATATTTTTCAGAAAACATTTTTCTCTAAAGTCTAAAGGAGCCTAATACTTTCTAACCTTGCAAAAAAGCTACTAGGTTGTCGAGACCGGAGAATATGGATTTAAATTGTTAGACTATCCCCATCAGTGACTTCGACCCAACCCAATCTCAAATAAAATATTAATTTCTCTCACTTTCATATACACACTCTCAACCTTATATAATTTATACTCCCATCAGTGACCTTGACCCAACTCAACCTTTTAAAAATAAAATATTTATTTTTTCTTTACTTCAACTTACCTAAAATACCTATCATTTTATTTTTTAAAATAATGTATTAGTAATAATATTTTTAAAATTACCCATAAAATTATTAAAAAAAATTACCCATACAATTATAAAAAAAATGAATTTTGATATATTTTTTATTTTTTTAATTTATATAATTATATAAAATATACTAGTTTTAAAAATATATTTATATAAACACAAAATTAAAATAATTTGGTGAAAAAAAAAAAAAAACATTAAATGGTGACCCAACCGGGACCAAACCTTGGAACAACTAGCCAACCTAGGTTGTGACATTTCATGACTTTTCTTGCTTTTTCTTTTCTTTTTTTTTGGTGACTCTCACAAGGAGAGTCACCGCTGGGAGTGGTCTTATGGGCTGAATCTTTTGGGCTTTAAAACAAAAGCGTACATAGTGATGGGCATCTTATTAAAGCGCTGTTCTCATACGTGGACTTCAAAATGACATGTTCCATATTTATCCGGTAAATCGGGAAGTTTCACCTGAATACGTAAATGGAAGCGGGAAATCTACTCCGTTCCATTCCGTTAAACCCAAACCGCCATTCCGGTCGCCGTCTCCCCTTTCCCCGGCGATTCATCAGAGTTTGTTCCAACCTTAAGGTAATACCCTTCCTCTCGCATTTCAATTTTCGTTCAATTTCACGTTAATTTAGTAAAAGTTTCATATTATCGTACTCCAATTTTAAAAAATGAGAATATTGCTTCGTAAATTCATTTTTGTTCTTCAAATCCAGAATTAAAGCTTAGAATTTAGGTTGTGAAACATACAATGATTGTTGATGTTAATTGAGGTTTTGGAATTGAACAATGGAAGGGAGGGTATAGAGGGCCGAGGCCGAAGAGGGAATTGCTGGCGGAGTGGGTATCAAACAATGATGACGCCGTTCGTAGCTTGCCAATTTACGTTGGAGGGGTTTCCCTGTTGGCCGTCCTCTTCAATCGGACTGTTTCCGGTATAGCTCTTGTTGCTGATGCTGGCAGGCAAGCTTCACTTATTCAACTTTACACATGTCTTGCCAATTTACTCAATTTCATTTTTCAATTTGCTTAAATAAGTTAGCTATTCCTTCATTTTCCCAAGGATGTTAATAAATTTGATTTTTAAGATTAAGTTTTATGAAAATTGAAATATCAATTATTTTTTCATAGCAGTATGAAAAAACTGGTTTTTATAGCATTGAAATTGGGCACACGATTGTCTGGATGCTGTAAGTAGTATGATAGGGTTTTCAACTAGTCAACTATGGGTTAACTTATAAACTGTGGGTTTTAGTTTACGAATAAAAGCATCAGTTAACTTGTAAGTAGTAAGATGAGAGTTGTAACTTGTAAATGGTGGGTTTTAAAACCCTTAAATTGTTTTTTCCTATTGTTTAGGAACACATTTTTTTTTACGATTTTGTGAGTTTTTAAACACTTTCGGTCACACAGTTTTATATACTCCAACCGTTCCACGTTAATAATCCGTTAATAATCCCAGTTTGACTTTCTTGTTCAAGTTGATTGAAGTTAACAAAAAAATCATGAAAACTAAACTCATGAAGTCCTAATTTTTGTTATTGATGCACCATAAAAATTACTATCAATAACTATTTAGAGAATTTCATGAAGATAATTATTTTTCATAACTAATTGTCAAAGTTCAATTAAGTTAACAAAAAGGTCAAACTAGGACAATTAATGTGTAACAAAGGGAGGTATATGCTTAATGAGCACAATATGTGGTTGAAAGAGTAAACTAGGAAATTATACATGCTCCCTCCGTCCCAAAATGAATGTCCAAAAAGATTTCATATTTGCTTTTGATCAAGAGCAAATTTGAAATTTTTTTGGACATTCAGTTTAGGAAGTAATATGTAAGGTGGTTTTAATGACTTTACTAGCTTTACTAGAAAAATTAGCTCTCATTTAGGGACGGTTAATTTTTGGATTGAACACTGTTAACAGAAGGAGTACTTGCTATTGTTTGCTCGTTGGCTACGGACAGTTGCTTGGCCTCGATGGTGATTTTAGTTCTATGAAGTGGCAGTGTTTCCCATAGTCTTGTTTTCTGTTTTCTTTTACTTTGGACTCAAATTAAGGTGATTGTTTGCAGTTCACAGTCTAGAGCAGATCTTCTGACACTTGGTTTGGCAGTCACCAATATTTTAGCTGGTCTAGTATGGCTATCAATCCGACCAAAAACTATATCCGTTGTAAGTTCTATGCAGCTGGGTTTTTCCCCCCACCTTAAATCAACTTCTAAGTACAGAACTACCTCAGATGTAGACTCAATTGCTATGGCTACTCTGTTACATATACTTTTCATTCGTGCAAAACACGAAAACTTCTTTTTTATTATAAGTTCTGATTTCAGGTAGAACCACAAGGTGTTCAGTGTGAACGGATGCATGATGACCTTCCTGATTTTGTTGCCTCGGAAATATTATGGTAACAGCCTTCAATTACTCACTGGAGTATCTTATTTGATTAGTTCTTTTTAGTTCCACTCATTTTCATGCTTTTGAGTTGTCTTTGAAGCTTGAGTTTGAATTGAAAATATATTTTTACATTATGGTATGTGAGACGGAGACAAAGTGATGCGCCAGCTAAGAGGCCTGATGAGTGGAAGAGTGATAAGATGGTAAGGGGTAGGGGAAGACCTAAGAAAACATGGATAAGGGTGATTGAACGCGATATCAGACTTGGGATCGAAGAATATCTGGCGTTGAAGAGAACTGGGTGGAGGAGAAAAAATCATGTGGATGATGGATGGAGTTTGATTTCCCCCCTTCGTTTTCCTTTCCAAATTTTCTTCCGTTTATTTCTTCTTAGCCTTCAATTTTTTTCTTCACCCCTTTCATTGACGAGTTATCATGAGGATTCATGTTAGACGACTCCAAATCATTTTGGGATTAAGGTTTTGTTGGTAGTACTGCTGTTGTACCATGTGGAACATTCAGCTTATTTGGACTTTCTAATTATGCCAAATATGTTGGTAGTACTGCTGTTGTACCATGAGGATTTATGACAACTTTTTTTTTTTTTTACATTTTTGCAGGGCATGGGAGTCATTGTTAGCCGTGACATGCTGTAGATCTCTAGTTATTGTTTACGAGAATAAATGTATGCTCCAAATCGGGTGTGCTGCTGCATCTTTCACCAATGAGGGCGAACCCATTCCTGTAGATGCAACTAAGTTGATGCAAGGATCTCTCTATCAAGGTGTCATTAAGTCTGGTTCACGTAAGGAAACCACACCCTCCATATCTGTAAATACTCCCTCCGTCCCAAAATGAATGTCCAAAAAGAAAATTCAAATTTGCTCTTGATCAAGAGCAAATCTGATTTGGGCATTCATTTTGGGCCAGAGGGAGTAATTCACAAATTGTATTCACATGCCAGTTGAGTTTTAACAATGAATTTATGGCTGTACTTATTGATCTTTGAATTTTTTTTTCAGAGAGTTACTTGGCTAACTTATCACTTTATCCGGGGAAGTCCCAGCTGCAATTTCTCCCGTCAAATACGCAGGTAAATATGCAGAGTTTTACTATTTACGTCCTTGCCTTTTCCTATCTTGATTTTTTTTTTTTCATGACTAGATATAGTTATGGTGGAATTTTTCCATAAACATACCATAGAACGAGCTTTTGATATTCCTACCTTTAGTGTTCATAAAATGGTTTAAAAAAGAAAAGAAAAGAAAAGAAAAAAGAATTCCTCTGAATAGATTGATGCATTTTTAAGCTCTGATGTTTAAACTAGTCACTTTATTTCATATATTGGCAACACTCCTCGAGTTTTTCATAAGTTCATTTATTACTCCCTCCGTCTCAAAATGAATGTCCAAATTTGCTCTTGATCAAGAGAAAATTGGGATATTCATTTTGGGATGGAGGGAGTATTGGTTTTGTAGATGGAGAAGTTGTAATGCTTCTTGGCCTTGGGCACAAATGTATCATGCCAAGGGTATTTTTTTTTTACAACTAATATCTTCATTTTGGGACTAAGGCTTTGTTGTGTTGTTGCTGGTGCTGCTGCTAATATCTTCACTATATTTTTTAGGCAGTAATTTTACAACCACTCGGAGATAAAGGAATTGCGATAATTGGCGGTAACACAATCAGGGGCTTCACAACGTCTGACCAGGTACTTCTTAGCCATCAATTTTGGCTGTGATGCTCGTGACTAATAGAATAACAGCATTTTTTCTTTCTTCAAACTCATTGTTTCTTGTAAAAAGTGTGATTATGGAATTTTGCGTGTAAAGTAAATTGCAAACGTTTTACTCTCCCTTCCCTCCTGCCCAAAGAGATATCCCCTTTTCCGTTTATCTCTAGAAAGTAGTCTCATTTAGGAATTATAATCACTAAAACTCCATAATTTTTCAACAAATAATCTTTCTTCTATACGATTATCTAATAAAACAACCATTTTCATTCAAAATATAAGATTTATATCCAGGCAATAGTATAACCTTTTGAATGTTGACTTGGTCGGACTTCTTTTCCTGGACGGAGGGAGTACATGCTTGGGTTTGAAATGAAATTGTTTTTGTAGATTCAATAGTTGCATTTCCTTCGGTTAATGCAGTACGCTATTCAACTTAATTTTTATAAGCTTGGAGATTGATATTAAACTCTTGGTGATTAATGTCTTCCAAAGTTTGAGGGTTAACATGGTATCAATTACCTAGGATTAGTCAGTCGAGCATGTGCCAACTTAACTTCACGATTTCGATTATTCAAATGATTACTTTAACGTTTTTTTCTGCAGGCATGGATTTCTTTAATCGGAGAGAAGCTGGATGCTACACTATCAAAAAATGTTGATAGCTTACCACTGGGAAGTTCAAGATAGAGACAGTAACTAATTAAAGCTCCCAGTACGGCCTCATTTTTTGATGACTGTAATTCAGGTAATTTCTTAGTTCAATGATTTATTGTTCTTCATCCCAACTTGAGTGTCATTTGTGTCTGTGTAAAAGATGGCGGAAGTTCAATTGTGCTATGCTATTGGCCTATGACCTTTCATTAATTATAGTCCCTTCGTCCCATAAAGATAGCCCCACTTTTTTGTGGTTGATTTGATTAAACTTTGATTAACGACTGAGGACAGACTAATTATCTTAATGAAATTTTGCAACTCGTAATTGATACATCATTAAAAGTACTGCCAAAAACAATTTTTAGATTTTCATTTGCCAAAATGTTTACTCAAAGTTCAATCAAATCAATCCTTAAAAAAGTGGGACTATCTTTATGGGATAGAGGGAATAAGAAAATATGCATTATTATATTTTTCTTGTAGTTCAGTGTTACCAAATTGGAAAAACAATGAGAAACCATAGCTGATCTCTTTGGGAGCCTACCTTCCCCAAATGAGCCAACCATCATAGTTGGATTGTATTATAATGCCTATTTAGATTATTCGATTCCTTTCTGATCTGGGTTTTCATATTTATATTAAGATCCTTGTTTCTTTATAATCAATTGTATTATACAATATTATACGTTACGAATCTTTTTTAAGTAGTTAATCATATTGTTTGTTCCTTTCCTTTAGGTCTTTCCAGCGCTAAAAAGTAAGAGAAAGATGTTTCGGTCCACTTCAAGTATTGATTCCCAGCAACATCCAATTGGGGTTTGTTCGTCATCTCTTGAACGGCGTAAGCATCTTCCACTATCTTCATAATAGCATTATACATATGTATTTTTTATATTTTTTTTGAATTGATTTTTTATTAATAAATGTCTATAAAAGTGACACTTTACAGTGTTGTCAAATACAGTATGTATTTTTAGGCATGTATGCCCTTCCGGGTGCTGGTTTGTATAGACATGGTTGTATCTGACATATGGCAGTTGCTGCTGTTTGATTTGTGTATGCTGATTGCAGAGATGAGGTTGACCTTTTCTTTGTTTATTTTCATTCATTGTTCTTAGATATTCTATGTATGTTCCATTATTTCATTTGATTTAACAACTTCATTTACTTGGTGGTTGCAAATAATCATGTTTGGAGAAGGTTAATCCCCGTTTCTTTCGTACAAGTTCAACTTCATAAAAGTTTGGATAGCTCAACGGTCTTGATTACATTCTTTCACAAATGTGGATCCTACAAATATGATCTAACATACTGTATCCCTTTATTACACTTTCGGATCCGGTTTATTACACTTAAGATGTTTGAAAATAAATGGTTCTAATGCAAACACTTCACCAAGAAAAGAGCATAAACCTTGTATATCAAAAACTAGACCAAACACAAAATTCTTCAGTAGAAGCTATACAAACAGGGAAAACCGTGGAGAAATAACCCGATAAGAAGTATGCCAGATTACCACAACACTGTGTATATCTATGAAAATATCTATCAATCTTCATCTCTACAAGGACAAAAAAATATGAGATATGGACCATCGAAAAAAAAAAAACTGACCGTATGATTGACCTGTAGTATATCTGTTGGTGAGGGCTAGTGAGCACCACTACCAGTTTCTTGTTCATATTTCACTTAGAAGATCTCTCCCATGGCAATAACCTAGTAACAGGATCAGCCAAGTTAGCCAATATGAAGTCCTTTAGTCCAGTATCCCAAACCTCACAGAACTGCAGTCTCCAGTTAGGCGGCTCAATAGCCTCTGTACCCAACCCGGGAGCCCTATCTCTCGACCCTTCATTCGTGTTATCTTGCCAATCAGCCACATAAGTAGCAACCCTTCTCTTGAATTTTGCCCTAAACGCCTCCCAAACTTGATACTTATAATGATTGATCACAGCAGTCTTTTGAGACAAATTGATGTACCGGAAACCCTTTTTGAGATGGAAATGATGAACCACGTTCAAAAGGGTCGGATCAAGTGCATCGGGACGGATGATTGATTTATGTCTCTCGGGACTTTGTAGCCTGCAAGTGTACCCAACCGTTGCACCTTGTGGAGGTAGCGAACTTAGTCCGGATGGCCCAAAACTATGACAAGATGTCCTTATCTCTCCTATATTTGATGACAATGAGAAATTTGAAACCAATTTACGAAGAGAATTCTGGCCCGGGAACCCTAAATGACTCGTCTTCCAGTCCTGAAAACTTGGATATGGAAAGTAGAAGAATTCATCTACGTCCATAAAAGAAACCCATTCGCATTCTTCCCTAGCTCTAAGAGCACAATGCGAAAACCCCGCTTCTTGAGTCTTGATCCATGGCCAAACATGTCTGCTCACATTATAATTTCTCAACTCGAGTTCATCGATCACTTCTTTGATTCCATCATCGCTATTGTTATCATATATAAACCATTTCTCGACTCCAAGCCAAGAATGGTAGATAATCCATTCGCGAAGAGAGTAAGCCTGATTCCACACCATTGTGCACACACAAACACTGTGTTTTCTTCTAATCTTTATTCCTTTCCCTTCATCTTTCGAACCGAAAATCTTTGCGACAGAAGGTACAACAACATGATCACGAACCTTTGAATGTCCATGTTGACTAGTCAATCCAACGCTAACTCGGATTCCCTGAGCTTTTTCAGGGTTTTTTGCTATACTTCTGGGTAACAAACACCTCACAACTTCTTGAGCAACTGTGACAGCTCTAGTGGACAGAGCATATCTTCCATTCCTTTCCAAATTGCCCAACCCGAAATGACAGCTGAACTGGTTCGGGTCGGATTCTTTATCGGGACGATGACTCAAACCTTTCACAAACACAACTGCCGCGTTACCGTCCAACGCCGCCTCATACGCCACGTTTTCCCACGAGTTAACCGTTTGATTGCTCCTTAACAAACTGTCATCCTCAACCAAGTTAATTACGGATTTGCCACGCCATTGTAAAGTAACAACCGCAGAGAAATTCGCCGGAGGGAGCGGGCAACGGACAATCAACCGATTCACGTTGTATTCATCTAAAGACAATACATCTCTCTTCATGAAAATAATATCACCGGTACCGGAATTTTTGGCACCGCCGAAAACACATTCCAATTCCGATTCTCTAATTCCATTTCCATTCCCGTTTCTATTTGAAACCAATAACAAAACATGATCGGGAAACAAAACCCTATCCTCAATTTTGAACGACAACAACTGATTAAACTTGGAATGATTTTCAAAATCACTTGAAGAAGAAAGCATTGACAAGCTGGAAACAACTAGAACAGGGTAAAACGGCGACGAATTGAGAAAGATTCTGTGAGAGAAGAGGTAAAGGAAAGTGAAGAAGGAGAAGCCAAAGAGAAGAGATCTTACAGAAGGAAAATGGCGGAAAGGAGACAAGTAGTAGTAGTAGGCTTTCATGAAGCGCTTTCTCTTGCGAATTTGCTCCAGAGACTCCATTAATGGAGTCGATAATTTCGGATTGAATTGATTATGAATCTAAACTGTGTGTTCTTAGTGGGTGTTGGCAGGGAATGGATCTGATTTCTGCGCCGACACTGGATTTTTCTTCTCTTTCCCCTTCTCTTTTCCTTTTTCTCTTTAGCACTTGTACTGTTATTCTGTCAGGATAGAAGAATTAGTGCGTGTTTTGAGTGTGTGAGAGAGAAAATATTAAGTGCGTGTTTGTGTGTGAGAGAGAAAGTGGAGGCGGGATGAAGGAATGGACCTGGTGGTTTGTGCTGGTTTTAGTTAGGCTTTTTAGTGGGAGCCCACAATGTTTCGGGGAATAATTTAAATGGTTTCTTGTTTAGGGTTGACGCGCGGTGGGTGCGCGTGTGGATGATTATGAGAAAGACGTTTTGGTGCGTCGTGACACTTGTCATGTAATACGCATTGGGGTAGATTAAACTTCGGTAGCCGGCGGCTCGTTCTTACCGACTCGCTGATCGGAGATTTTACTACGGTAGAATATACTCCATTAGTTTCATTTGACTTAAAAGATAATTTGTTATTTTGGTCATTTTACTCGCATACCAAAATGATAAAATTATACTCCTTCCGTCTCAAAATATTTATCCCATTTAATTTTTTTGTTGAACTTTGACCACAAATTTATGAGAGATTAATCATGTTCATGAAAGTCTAAAAGTTGTTGTTGATAATATTATTAATGGTGAATCAATAGAAATTTTTAAAATTTCATGAACATAATTAAATTGTCATATATTTGTGGTCAAAGTTCAACAAAAAAGTTAAATGGGACAAACATTTTGAGACGGAGGGAGTATATTTTTATATTCAATGAGATCCCATTTATCTTTCTCATAACAACAATTTTTTTATTATTTATCTTACTTATTTTCTCTCCTATTTTATTTTTCATATTTATAATACCTTCACTCATTCTACATCTTCTTAATATATTTGTATTTATTAATCCCCGTGTTGAGAAAGAAAATCTTAAATCGGATGGGATGGGATAGAGGGAGTAGGGTTTAGGATATCTCCCATACATGGAGTTAAGATACTGGTATCAAAATCAAATTTTGATATTTATGAACACTATTAATATAGTATTTTCTTCGTCCCACTTCAAAGTGTCTATGGTATAATTTCACGGTTTTTAAGAAATTTTTAAAAAAATGAATAAAAAATTGAAAGTGGGTAGAAGATCAGAGGAGCGGGAATATAAAAGTTAAAAACATTTAATAGGAGAGAGAATGAGTGAGAGGAATAGTAAGTTAATGAATTGTTTTTTTGTAAATATATAAGGGTATAATGAATGATTTTTTTGTAAATATATAAACATTATAAGGGTATAAATGTCTGAAACACTGTTCACATATTTTCATTTATGAAATGTGCACTTTGAAATGGGACGTCTCAAAAAGAAAAGTGGACACTTTGAAGTTGGCAGGAGGGAGTATCAAATTTGCATCTTCAAAGATAGATAACAAAATCAAATTTTGATATCCAATTAAAAGATATTAGCATCTCTAATATCTATTATCGAATTAATGGCTCAAGATTTATTTTTATATTATTAAATTTATTTCAAGTTTAAAAGATATTAACTAATTAAATATTTTCAATAATTAATAATAAAATAAAAAAGTGAATAAAAAACTTGCCAAGAGGCATAAGTGGACTTTAAAAAAAAAAAAAGAAGTTGAAAAAGTGAAAAAAAAAAAAAAAGAAGATAATTTATATTTATATATTTATGAAAACGATAAATTTTAATACATATTCAAAGAAGTTAGTATCTCAAATGGTTAAACGCATAGGTATCAAAATTTAATTTTGATAAGTGTCATTAAAATTGTCCTCTGGAGGTTTAACAATTTATTTTACTCCCCGAAATAGTTAATTATTCAACCAGTTCTATTGTATTGCCACAGGGTAAGTTTTGGGTACGTTTGTCTCCTACGTTTCATTTTTTAAATCAATATATTTGGATTAAGAGTTTGATCAATAATTGAAATATATTACAAGTAATAATCCAATTTAAATAAAATTGATGCAACAGGAAATGTGCTTATCAATCTTCCTCCACGTGGCAGGACTGATTACCTGGCTTCTTGACCTGAAAACAGAACCCACGACTAGCCGGATGTGTCTCCGGCGAAGACGCTCGGGCGTGAGAGTAAGATAACAGTTGTATATAGCTCAAAATGTATTGAATAAGGAACTCAGAATACAAAATGGCAGTTACCTTTCACCGTTTGGTAGTGATGAAGTATTTATAGACAAGAGTGTGTATTTTTGGGGAAACGACATGTGCTCCGAGATTGTAGCGGCAGTTACTTGATTGTGGGAACGTGTCTATAACGGCCCCTGATTTGTAGGGATGTGGTTATGAGAATTGTTCAACCAAATACGCCGGCAAGTGTCAGGTCGTCACTTGTCGATTTAGGTCGAGGTCGCCACTCGTGGAATGGTCGACATTGTCGGAGTAGAGCATGGTTCTTACCCGAATTGTGATATGGATCATGAGGTCGGACTAAGTCGAGGTCGGGACACGATAGGTCGGACCATGGGCTTAGTCGGTGATACTGGGATGGGCTTTGGGCCTTGTTACGATTAGGCCGGCCTTATTGGGAACTTGGAGACCAAGGGCATGCAGTAATTGGACTTTACTCGTTTGGCCCAACTCGACACTTTTGGTATGTTCGGTGGCCCTGACTTTCGAGTTGACTTCGTCGACTTGGAAGTTAAGAAGATTTCTTTGACGAAAATTGCTTTACTCGCGAGTCGATGCTAGTCTTAGAAGTAGGTCGACCATGACGACGCGGCAACATCCCGATCGTTGGTGATGAACGGTTGGAGATGAAGGAGCGCCGATTTTCGTAATGATTGCAATTCGACGTTTGGAACTCCTTCTCGAAACCGCCTCGAGTCTTTGATTTTGGAAAATTAATTTTGATTTTCCTTTTCCTTTCCAAATTTAGGAAAATATAAATAGAAAAATCCCTCTTCGTTTAGAACTTTTACCGTCCTAAAACTTCTTCTTCTCCGGCGATAATCAAGGGATTGCGGCAAGATTTAAATCTAGCTCTCGGCTCCGACAACGGAACTACCTTCGCAATTAATTAAGGTATTTCCCTCGTATCCTTGCTTTAGGGTTTTAATTTATGCCTTGTTCTCAGTTTTACGCCATGGCTAGGACCTTTAGTTGCGAACCGGGCGTGGTATGGTTCTTCACCGTTGTTAGTAGGGCATGCAAGAATGTGAACGGTGAGTGGAGAGTGATGTCCCTGGATGAGTGTGCCTCCATTTTGACTAGTTGGGGATTGAATTACACCGAGATAGGGCTGCCCGTTGTAGGGAAATTGAAAATGTGGTGGTTGACGACTCAAATGTTGTCGCTTTTCATCTATTCCATGAATTGCTTGACCATATCACCTTGTTTTATGTTAGGGACGTCCAAAAGCCCTCCTTCCTTAGAAATAGAATAGGTTTCCCGGGAGTCTAGGTCGTCCTTAGGTAGGTCGGCGGAACATGATCATAGGACCGACTCCCTGCTTCCTCTTTTGCTTGTACGAGATATGACGACTCAAGAAGGGAACGCCTCAACTTCTTCGGTCCTCGAATTGTCAACGCATTTGGGCCCAATGTGGTGCCGAGCAAGAATGAGAGGGGCTATGTACCTCAACGACCTACTCGTGGGAGGAAGAATTTGGAGTCCCGTTATGATGTGATCTCTGACTTACGTGGGGTAGATAGGGCAGACTTTAGGGTGACCATCCTTAGTCAGAAACAATTTTTGGCCAAATACCGTACGCCTTCACTAGAGATGCTACTAAGGTAGCTTTCTTCTATGGGCAGTTTGAGGCTGGGTTGAGGTTGCCGTTGGATCCTTTCATTAATGAGTTTCGGAATGTATGGATGCCCTCCCTCTTGACTCGGTGCTAACACTTGTAGAGTCTTTGGTGTGCTTTGTGATGGTGTGTAGGCTCTTGGGCCATGAGCCTTGTATGAAGGTTTTCAAAAAGTTTTTTGGTGCCAAGCTAGATAAGCATGATTGGGGAATTAGTACTCCCTCCAAGCCCAACTCTCCCAAGTTGTTTACCAACCTTCCAAATAAACACAATTCTTGGAACTCACATGTAGTTTTAGTTGAGAGCAGCGGTGGGATGGGAATTTCCGTTGCCCAATGATGAATCGATGTTATCGGCGAGGAGAATTACTTGGGAGCCTCCTTGGTGTAAAACTTTGTATAGAAAATTTGTGTGCCCTGGTCGAGGATGGACCCGTCAATTGGGAGTCATTAGTAATGACCAAGTATAATTATATTCTAGCGGGGATGATGCACGGAGATGAGGCGAGAGCCCCTCAGCACCGTATTGAGAGGCCGGGTGTACCCTGATTGGGTAACTCACTCTTTGGGTAGATTAGAGGAGTATTGTCAGTTTTGTCGGAAAGCAAGCCGACTCTTTGCAAGAACAATGGAGAACACATAGGTGGTAAGGGTTTACTCGCCTTCGCTCATTAGCTCGTCCAATGTCAACTTGCATAAGTGCTTTTTTATAGGTGTATAGGATTGCTTTGATCTGCATACTTAACTTTCGGCTCACTTGCTTGCTCGCTTGTAGAATCAATTAATTCGTACATAGAACTGCTTGTAATCGTATCTCTGTATTTATCAAATGGTTTGCTCGTATGTAGAATTAATTCGTACATAGAACTGCTTGTAATCGTATCTCTGTATTTATCAAATGGTTTGCTCGTATGTAGAATTAATTCGTACATAGAACTGATTTTATTGGCATACATGACTCTTAGCCCATCCGTTGTCTATTCGCATGTAGAACTGGTTAGCTCGTACTTAAATCCGTTTTGAATTGTCACCCTGCACTTATCACATTGCTTGCTCGTATGTAGATTTAATTCGTACATAGAACTGTTTCGTATTGTCGAACTAACACTTTGATGTCGTGCAGTTTTGACTCCCGAACAAGAAGCCGCCATGGTTCGAATTGTTGGAGTTTCTGACAAGAAGAAGTCTAAGAGGGCCCACGGAGCTGTGAACGCTAAGGCCAGCAGAGAGAGGGAGGCTGCTACAAGGAATAACCTTCTCCCAAAGGACAATGCTGGGTTGATCCCAATGGAGGAGGTCGTTATAGAGGACCTTCAACAGAGTGGTTCCCATTCCATGAATGTGAATGAGGGAGGAGGAATTCGGTGGTCGCCTAGGCAAGTCCGAGCTACGATCCTGTTCGAGAGGCCAATGCGGCGACCTGCAGGGGTGAGATGGCGGGCTCCAGTCCAATGAATGTAGTTGAAATTGATGATGTTGTTGAGGAGGAAGATGATCAGGCGTTGAGGACAAGAAAAAGATCAAGGTCTGGAAAGGGCAAGGCCGTCTCCCCAAGTCTACTCCCTCCTCTAGCCCCTCCTCCGAGGAGCCAAGAATCTGTAGATGCTTTGATTCAGAGGCTCAGCGATGTTCCCCCTCTCATTGGGGTCAACAGCATGACTCGCCGCTATCCTGATGTGGCGCTTGGTCAAGTGGTGGTGAGAAGGGCCCTGGACGTAGATCTCCTAGCTTACTTTGCGAGATAAGGGGATGACTCCAGAGGAATTCTCGGCCCGATGCAGGTTGGTACACAGCGAGTTAAACCTTTACTTTCCCTTTCTGTTTGGTCGCTTATTATGTTAGTTCGTCAGTTCACCTTCTATGCCTTTGTCGAGCTAATACTTCAATGTTTCCTCTAATGCAGTCTCTCACCATGAACGAGCAAGCTAAAAGCTCTGGAGGGCGTCGGTGAGAGGGAGAAGCGAGGCCTGCGTGATTACGCCAAGAAGGCACAAGAGTTGGGCTGATTTGAGAGAGAGAAGTACAACGATCTGGACAACTCGTGTGAAGCCAATGAAATGGTGAAGACGAAGGCCTTGTCCGATCTGGCAGCTGCTGAATCTAAGATCAAGGAGGTGGAAGCGGAGAGGGAAGCAGAGAAGAGTGAATTGGAAAAAACCAAGGCGAGCGGCCACAGTCAACAAACTTCTGAAGGAGAAGAATGCCTTCTTGCTCGAGCTGCATGAACAGCATCGACTTGAGAGAGAGAAGAGCCAGAAAAACCTCCAGGCTACCATCGAGAAAACTGCTAAGGATGCCTCTGAAGCAGCGGTTGAGAAGTTCAAGGCAGGGGATGAGTACTACGATGCCATAGTGTCTAAGGCCCAAGATTTTCTTGAGGTCGGCAAAATACATATGGCCCGTCGTGCGCTTGTAGATCCAGCGGCTACGGTTACCATCGAGCAATTAGCTCGTTGGTTTGCGGAGTCCCAATATGACATGACGGCTCGTAGTGGTCACTCGCTCGTTCCTTACCTTGAAAACGATCTTGCTTTCATTGCCCGAGAGGATGAGGAGGATCACTGCGAGAAGTGGGAAGCTCCCCTGTTCTTGATAGGAATTTTGATGTGGTCTTGGCGTAACTCGACGATGTCGAAGCCATGGAAATTGAGCGAGCAAACATACTCCAGAGTCGGGTAAGCCCTTGGAGCCTCGGCAACAAGAAGATGGTGAAGGTCGAGCTTCTATTGACGGACCAGTGCTATCGGCCAGACTCTTAAATTATTTGTAATGAACAAGTTCCAACCAACATCTTTTTGTTCTTTTGGTTAACATTATCTGAATGCCTTGGCCCAGTTTTTTGGGAGGCAAAATATTTTTGTAAGTTTATTTTTCTCAAGTCTTGGCCCGCTTTTGGGAGACTTATTACATCCAATCTTAGCTGACCTCTGATTCATGAATGTTGTATGTTTTCCATTTCATATTGTACGTCGAGCTAGATGTAGATAAGATGAATGAGTCGACTTGGGCCTAGAGGCGACTTGATCTTGTTGGTTTAGTCGACCTCAGACTTGATTAACTTTTTTGTGAACGAGATTGGCCATGAGTCGAACCTGTTCATACCATTTGAACTGATTAAGAATCGAGTTAGTTGGAACGAAGTCGACTAAGAGTCGGTCCTGTCAAATGGATAAAGCTGATTAAGAATCGAGCTAATTAGAACTAAGTCGACTAAGAGTCGGACTTGTTAAGTGAACAAAGCTGATTTAGAATCGAGCTTGTTAGAACGAAGTCGACTAAGAGTCGGACTTGTTAAGTGAACAAAGCTGATTTAGAATCGAGCTTGTTAGAACGAAGTCGACTAAGAGTCGGACTTGTTAAATAAACAAAGCTGATTAAGAATCGAGCTTGTTAGAACGAAGCTGACTAAGAGTCGAACTCGGATGAACTGACTAAGAGTCGAACTCGTTAGAACGAAGTCGACTAAGAGTCGGACTTGTTAAATAAACAAAGCTGATTAAGAATCGAGCTTGTTAGAACGAAGCTGACAAAGAGTCGAGCTTGTTGATATTAATGCAACACTATGTTTGATCGAATAAATTGCTCTTTTCATTGAAGTAGGAATCATGCTTACATCAATTCGAAACTAGCTTTAACACAAACTTGAACTTTGAAATTGAAAACTAGAAGTAGTATTTGATGAGGTGAGTAGCATGCCAAGGATGTTTCAACTCGTCACCTCCAGGATGAGCTATCATGTAGGTTCCTTCCTTGACGACTCGAGTGACTACATAGGGACCTTCCCAGTTAGGAGATAGCTTGTTCTGCTGGGTCCTTCTACCCGTTGCCTCAATCTTTCTCAATACATAATCTCCAACTTGAAAAGACCTTGCCTTGACCTTCTTGTCGTGGTAGCTCTTAGTTATTTGCTTGTAGTTGACCATTCGGAGGTAAGTCGTTTCTCGCTTCTCGTCGACTAGGTCCGGGTCGATTAATCTATTGGTATCATTTTGCTCTTGATTGAAGAAAGTCACTCTAGCGGTGGGGAATCGAGCTCGGCGGAGTGCCATGGCCTCGACCCATACGTAAGAGCAAAAGGGGTTTCCCCGTAGGCCCCAGAGTGGTCAGACGAACCGCCCAAAGAGCAAGGGGGAGTTCGTCCAACCAATTGTTTCGTCGACCTACGAGTCCGGTCTTGAGCGAAGATAAAACAAGTTTATTTCTTTGCTTGACTTGTCCATTTCCTTGAGGGTAGGCCACGAGAAGATTTCCAATGCTTGATTCCTACTCGATTCATTTACGCCGAAGGTTTGGGAGAAGCTGCGATCCGTTGTCGAATACTATGGCTCGAGGAAACCCAAATCGACACCAAATGAAGTCGTGAATGAAGTTGATAGCATTCTCCTCGGTGATGCGAGCTAACGGTTTGGCCTCAACCCATTTTGTGAAGTAATCTATGGCAACGATCACATACTTGCAATTTCCTCGGGCGGGAGGAAGGGTCCAATCAAGTCGACACCCACATGTCGAATGGCCAAGCTGCGATTACGGAGTCTGCTCGGTTGTTGGCACATGAGGTAAGTTGGCAAACCTTTGGCATTGATCACATTCTTTGAACAAAGTTGTGGGTGTCAGCTCTCATGTGTGGCCAGTAATATCCCAAAGTGATTAACTTGTCAGCGAGGGTCCTGGCCCCCGGGTGTCCACCGCAAATTCCACTATGCACTTCATGTATCAATATGGCGACCTCTTGAGGGTGGATGCACTTTAATAATGGTCGAGTATAGGATCTTCTGAATAGGTCGCCTCCTTGAATGACATACCTTGGAGCTTTCTTTTTGATAGCTCGAGCCTTCTTCTCGTCATCTGGCAGCTCTCCATTCTCTAAATATGCCTTCATTTCCTCGATCCAACACTTCTCCTGAGTCCAATTTCTTGAGGGATCATCTATGCAATGAATTTTTACTCTTTCATAGGCTGGACTTTCGAGGAAGGAGATAGGTTCATCATGTGGTTCATTCGAAGTGGCTAACTTCGAGAGGAGGTCAGCTAGCTCGTTGTCTTCTCGTCCAATTCTTTGGATCTCCCAGAATTCCAAGTCTTTTATCAGTTCCTTCACCAGGTCGCAGTATTTAATTAGTGGGGCACTAAGTACCTCGTACTCGCCTCGACACAGTTGACTATCACCGTGAATCACAAGAGGCCATAATCTTAGTCGCTCCAAAACACTTGGCGTATTCTATAGCTGCTATCAAAGCTTCATATTCGGCCTGGTTGTTGGAAGCATCAAACTTGAACCTTAGTGATTCCTCATACACAGTTCCAGACTCTGGTTCAATTAGCACTATCCCAGCTCCACTGCTATTCTTGGTCGCTGACCCGTCTGAATAGACCTTCCAACAATCGTCGGGTAGGCTAATGACGACCTGGGACTCTGGTTCTTTCCCCTTAGCTTTTTCTTTAGGAACTCGTTGCTCGTTGTCTTCCTTGGTGAACGTAAGCTCGACCAAGAAGTCGGTAGAGCTTGAGCCTTCAACGCCTTTCGAGGTCGATAGTCAATGTCAAATTCGGTGAGGGCAATTGACCCAATTGAGCGATCGACCTGAACTCTCAGGCTTGTGCAATATCTTTCTCAAAGGTGCATTAGTAAGAACCACGATTGGATGAGCTAGAAAATAAGCTCGCAGCTTCCTTGAAGCCACGACTAGAGCATAGGCGACCTTCTCAGCGTTGTAATACCTACTTTCCACATCTGATAAAGCTTTGCTGATATAGTACACAGGCTTCTGAAGCCCCTCATCCTCTCTAATCAACACTGCTGCAACCGACTTGTCTCCCACTGATAGATATACAAACAAAGTCTCTCCAGTGGTCGGGCTACTTAGCAGGGGTGGAGTAGCGAGGTAATCCTTTAGCTGTTGGAACGACGAATGACATTCGGTCGTCCATTCAAAACTTTTCGCCCCCCTCAATGCTTTGAAGAAGGGGAGAGACCGCTCTGCTGACTTTGATATGAAGCGACCGAGAGCTGCTACCCTTCCGTTAAGTCGCTGCATCTCTTTGACACTGGTGGGAGCCTTTGTAACGACCCCAACCCTAGGCATTTATTTTTAATATTATATTAGATGCTTTAATATTTATATTTATTTTATGTGTTTCTTTATGTCTTTAAATTCTTAATTTAAGATAAATTGGGTGAGAAGTAAGATTAGAATCTTTGGAGAATTTATTGGTTATTAAATAAAGAAGATTGGGGAATAATAAAAATAGAAAATAGATAAATAGTGAGAGGAGGTTAAAATGAGTAGAATAAATATTTAGGGGGAATGATTTAAATATTTGTTGAAAGTCTTTAGAAGGGGGGGGGGGCCGGATGGAGGAAGTAAGGGGGAGAGGAGAGGGGAACACTTGGGGGGATTTGGAGTGAAGAGGGAATCAGAGCTTAGTTTAGAGGTCAAGGGTAGATGTCTAGACTAAGTGGGAATGAGTGGTAATTAACGCCGAGTGTTTAATGCAGGAGTTCGTTCTAATGGCCGGAAGCAAGGATGATCAGCGAAAGGTTCTAGAAAGTGAAGGAGATATGGGTATAGGTGGAATTCAGAATGAAGAGATGGTGAAATTATTCAGGAAATTTGTACAGAATATGGAGACTAGAGGATCAGTTCCGAATCGACCTGAGGGGTATCAAAGTGATGGATTAGAAAGGTTTGTGAAGATGAATCCACCGAGTTTTAATGGATATCCGGGTCCGTTAAGGGCAGAAAAATGGTTAGAGAGAATGAACAAAATCTTTGAGGTTATGGAAAGTCGCAACGAAGAGAAAGTTAGGTATCTTGGTGTTCAAACTTGAAGGTTTAGCCGATCGGTGGTGGCGAAATTGAAGGGAAGTTGGGAGCGGGATCATACGCCCCAGACTTGGGATAATTTCACTCAACAGTTTAAGGACTACTTCATTTCAATGGTTACAAGGGATAAGAAGGAGATTGAATTCTTAGGACTAAAACAAGGGAACATGACGGTAGATCAGTATTCAGTCCGGTTTGAGGAATTAGCTAGGTGTTGCCCTCATTTGGTATCGCATGAAGTGAAAAGGGTTCGAAGTTTGTAACGAGGTTTGAGGAGTGAGTATAGGAAGAAATTATGGATTGATGGTTTCGCCGATTATCAGACAGTCATAGATAGAGCATATAAGGTCGAGAAGGACATTGAGGAAAATAGTGGAAGGTCCGGAAGTGGGATGATTTGTAACTTTTGCAAGAAGGTTGGACATACCGAAGATCGGTGTTGGAGTAAGCAAGGCAAGTGTTTAAAATGTGGATCATCGGGACACTTTAAGAGGAATTGCCCAAGGATGACGAGGGGACGAGCTTCAAGCGGTCAGCTGGGTGGACGAGCAAAGAGGTGGTACCAAAAGAGATAGCGAAGGAGAACCGAAAGAGAAGGTCATGATCGAGTACATGTTTCGAACCTAGGAGAGATAGTTTCCTCAGAGGTTACTAAAGGTATATTCCCTGTCTCAGAATTAGGGGTCATATTTTATGGATCATGTTGCATATCATTTATGCTTGGCATCACATTTTGCTTATATGTGACATACATTGTTGAAAATTTGTTTTATTGTTAGAGGGTTCTGCTCTTATGAGAGAATACCTCGAACCTTCCTTGGTTTACCACGATGGTGATGTGGTTATGGCGAGCATGTATTGCCAGTTGGTTTGGTATGATTATTAACTTATGATTTTGAGATATACTTGACCTGGAGGGTTAAGTAGTTGTTGTGTATTGGTAGGCTATCATAATAGGTGAGTCTCCTTTTTCCATGCCTAGATTGCTTATATTGGTAATTGTTATAGGTAAACCTTAATGTGAAATTCTTGTTATATGTGGGTATTTAAGGTGAAAATTTTTGAGTTAAGATGTGAAGAGTAATTGATATATGCTAGACTTGCATAAGGAGTCTTTTCCAAAATTTTTATGTGCCAGTTGTAAGTAAATGGTAAATGTGCTCCCGTCGGTATGTTTCATGTGTTGGTTCTGAGTAGGATAAGCGAAATTGTAATCCTTATTTTGATGGCTTTAGAGTAATTAGAATTGATGATCTCCTTGTTGATTAAAGTTAGGGAAGATCGTGAAAATAATTTGAGAGTTGGGTTAGTGATTCCTTGTGAGGAGTCCTTACATGCAAAGTTTGGTTAGTATGAGTTGGCTTGAGAGGGTTTCAAATTTTGGGTTCTATAGTCTTAAACTCGGATGTTACCAAGGACCTTGTGAGGGTTGAGTCCGTGATCTTTGAGTTGTGAGTGTTACCGAAGAAATTTAAGAAATTCTTAAGAATTGTAAAGTCGTTACTTGGTTGACTCTAAAGGGCGTATAAATGGTGTAGGTTGTGATGAGGATGAATCATATTGTTAGTAATGGAGAATAGGTTGGCGTCGGACCCGATCCTTACCTTACCTAGTGGATGTGAGGACTTTGTGAAATTTTAAGGTGTATTAAGGGAAGATTAGATTATGATATTATACGGAATGGGAAAGTGATAACGTATGCTTTGAGGAGTTTAACTTAGATAAGTGAGATTTTCTTATCCTCTACTCGGGAGTAGCTACACTTGTGTTGCGTTATTTAAATAGGAACCTTATCTTTTGAAGCTTCCTTTGAGAGTTGTTACCGATCCTAGGAGTTGGAGGATTTAGTTAGTCGAGAGGAAGAGGTTTGAAGACTATCCAAATTTTGGAAGAATAGGTTGTGTTGTGTGACGGATTTTCCTTCGACTTGAGAAGTTTAATTAACCTTAGCGGGTTTGCGTATAATAACAGTTATCATTCTAGCATTAAGATAAAACCGTATGAGGCGTTGTTAGAAAAGAAAATATCGATCTCTAATTTGTTGGGGTGAAATTGGAGAAGCAAGGTCTAAGGTAATTTAGCGCCAAAGTTTGTTAATCCATTTGAAGTTTTAGGAAATGTTGGTGAGTCGACTTATAGACCGATGTGGGGGCGACTTATAGAGTATTTGAAGTTTAAATGTGATATCGTAATGTATTGGGTGACATAAGATGTAATACTTTTTATCTATATTTTCTTTGAGGGCGTGAAAATTCGGGCTAGTGAGAATTTTATGGTATTCTTGGGATATTGCGTTGTAATATCGTATTTTTATTGAAATTTGGAATCTTGGAAAGAATCATGGTATTGAAGAGACAAATTGGGAAGTGAAGTCCTAGAGTATTCGGGTTAAGAAAGTGTGTAGTAGAATTATGCCATTGAGAAATCTAATGGAAAAGTGTTAAGTTAGAATTTGTGAAAGGTAACCTTTGCTATTTGATCCTTAGGGTAAGCGACAGTCAAATTCGGGACGAATTTTCTTTAAGGGGGAGTGAGTGTAACGACCCCTGACCCTAGGCATTTATTTTTAATATTATATTAGATGCTTTAATATTTATATTTATTTTATGTGTTTCTTTATGTCTTTAAATTCTTAATTTAAGATAAATTGGGTGAGAAGTAAGATTAGAATCTTTGGAGAATTTATTGGTTATTAAATAAAGAAGATTGGGGAATAATAAAAATAGAAAATAGATAAATAGTGAGAGGAGGTTAAAATGAGTAGAATAAATATTTAGGGGGAATGATTTAAATATTTGTTGAAAGTCTTTAGAAGAGGGGGGCCAATTCCCTCTTCACTCCAAATCCCCCCAAGTGTTCCCCTCTCCTCTCCCCCTTACTTCCTCCATCCGCCCCCCCCCCCCTTCTACATTCTCCTCACTCTCCTTCCTCCTCCTTCATTCTTTCATCTTCCTCCTAGTAAATCCTTAGACTCCATGGAAGCTCAACCCAAGCTTTGAAGCCAAGCTCTTCCTCCATCAAATCCAAGTCTAAGGGTAGCTTTGAAGTTGGATTATCTAGAAGAATCCATCAAGTGAGAAAGATCAATCTTCCATATTAAAATCTAAAGTGAGTTGTTATGATTCCCTTCTTATGAATGTTCATGAAACTCTATTTGTTGTTCTTGTTGTGATGATAATTTTGTAAATGCCTTGGAAACCTATTTAAAGTTGGGAGATGGGTAAATGACAAAGAAGGATACTCTTGTTCTTAGGAATTGATTTAGATTGAATGAAATGGGTGAAGATAGGTTAGGAGATCTTAACTTGAATTGAATGAAATGGGTGAAGTTAGGTTAGAAGATGTTAGCTTGAATTGAGAAATGAAATGGGTGGGAATTAATTGGTAATTAACTTAAATCTATATGATCTTGGATTTGGATGATTTAAGTTGAAGTTGTGAGGTTAAACAATCCTTTAGTATTCATGAAATTAGGAAAGATTTAAAAGGAAATAAACTAAGTAAATTAAGTTGGAAATTCGTGTGTGTCTTTGAAAGGGCCATGGGCGGTCGCCCATAGGGGTGAGCGGCCGCCCAAGGCGGCGAATGTTGGCTCTCCTTGTAAACTCACTTGGGTGGTCGCCCAGTGACATGAAACGATCGCCCATGTCACCGAATTTTCCCGATTTTCTCTTTTGCTTTGATTTTCTTCAATAAACTCGTGGTATGACTTCCACCCAATATAAATTAGTAGGACCAAATCAACCCGGATGCGAATTGATCCTCTTTAACCTAGGTTAGAGTAGGATACCTTGGCTTGACCATGACCTTTTAATTGGTCAAAATGGAATTGTAGGAGTAGTTAAATATTGTTCGGAAAGTGGTCCAAACTTGGGAAGTAGGTCTTGCACCTTTAATAAGATTTATTCAAGGTTGAGTAATGACTTCGTAGGGTTGGTTTATGATACTTGGTGACCTTACTTGCCCATACTCGGTGTAGATAGCTTGAATCATGTTTAAAACCATAAGCCACACTATTGTATTAAATGTATATATATCACTGTAGCATGACTATCCCAATTGTGGATTGTTTGGTATATGGTTGTGTCGTATTCCGGTTGTGGATTACTTGGCATGTTGATTTCATTGTTCCCGGTGTGGATTATGTGGTTATATTGTTACCTTAAGTGAACTCATATTCATTTGGTGATATTATGCATAGTGTATTACTTAAATGTTGCATTATGATGTTGGTTGAACATGAGTATATTGTACCATGTTGCTATAGTGTTTATCCCCTTTGTGGATTATTTGGTATTGTTATATTATTATCCCGTTTTGTGGATTATCTCAAGTATCTATCATGTGCTTGAGCGTGTTTATGTTCGGGTGGGTATGATGGATGCCAATCAATTATGGATTTGTTCTATAAGTGATTGAAGGTACATCATCACGGTGACCCTTCCCACTCTGTGGCACGGGGTGAAATTTGTCTTAGGAAGCTGTATTGACCCAAAAGCTTTACGGACACTGTGGCGACCGTTGTAAGGAGGACGATGTTATTTTTGGATACACTAATATAGGTATCCTTTCTTATATGGATCTCTGGGGCATGAAACCTATAAGAGGTGAATGTGCTGGAGGCAATTCACCAAAGAGTGGAGTTTTACTCCCACGTTGTACGACTTATTGTTCAGACGGGAAAAAGGTAAAATGAGGTAACGTAAGGTGTTTACCGTTTTATAATGTGTTATGTGCTACCATGCTATGTGTTGCACTTTGTTTGGCATATTCTTTGCATATCATAATAGCTCATTGAGATTTATTCTCACCCCCTCCCTTTCTTGTTTTAGATTCCGAGACAAATTGAACCGAACCGGTGAGGCCGGGGATATCATTGTGGACTTTTGCTTTTGGGGCTTGACAAGTTAAGTATAGGAGTGGGTTGCTAGGAGTATTGGTTAAGTATTCCTCTTTTATAATTTGTATGGAAAACCCTTTTGTTAAACAGATGTTAATTAAGGTTTCCAATGTAATTGATCAGATTATGGTTTATTAAAGTTGTGGTTGGATTTCCTCTAAGCAGAGATATTACCAATTGATTTTTATTTGGAAGTTTGAAAAATGGTATTCTTTTAAAGGAAAATAAATGTTTGAAAATTTTAGATGGATTTTCTTAGTTTGAGCTCCCTTAGCTCGGGACACGTGTTAGGTCCCGGGTTGGGGTGCTCACAGCCTTCATGTCGACTAAAGCCTTTATCTTCTCTGGATTAGCTTCTATGCCCCTTTGAGATACCATGAATTCCAAGAACTTGCCAGCTGCTACTCCAAACACACATTTGCTGGGGTTGAGCTTCATGTCGTTTGCTCGTAAATTGGCGAATGTCTCCTTTAGGTCGACCACGTGACTCCCGGCCTTAGTTTTAATGACCATGTCGTCAACGTAGGCCTCCATATTTCGACCAATCTGTGAAGCAAAGACTTTGTTCACCATCCTCTGATAGGTCGCTCCTGCATTCTTCAATCCAAAAGGCATCATATTGTAGCAGTAGATGCCTCCAGCTGCCTGAAATGCCGTCTTGACTATGTCGTCCTCATGCATCTTGATCTGGTGGTATCCCGAATAAGCGTCGAGGAAACTGAGGGTGGAGTGACCAGCAATGGAATCAACTAGCTTGTCTATCCTTGGAAGAGGATAGCTATCCTTTGGGCAAGCTAGATTGAGAGTAGTGAAGTCGACACACATCCGCCACTTGCCATTCGATTTCTTCACCATGACCACGTTGGCCAACCACGTTGTATGAGTGGCCTCTTTGATTATCCCTGCACTCAAAAGTTTTTGTACCTCAGTTTTTATGGCCTCCTCCTTGTCGCGAGCAAAGCTTCTCAATTTTTGGGGTCTAGGCTTTATGGTCGGGTTGACTTCCAGTCTGTGAACAGCGACCTCCTCCTTGATTCCCCTCATGTCTTCTACCCTCCATGCAAAGACATCATTACTTTCTTTGAGTAGCTCGATGATTTCTGCTCGCTCCTCAACCGATATTTGTTTCCCAATCTGAATTTTTTGGTCGGGGTAAGAAGGGTTGGTGATTACTGACTCTAGCTCATCCACAGCTTCTAGCTCTGGTCCATCTCTGAATTGTAGAGTCTCCACTATGATTTCCCTGACCTTTTGTCTTTCCTCAGCTCCTAAGTGTGGAGCCTCCTCAGCTATCATATCATCAAGCTTGTCTGCAACCTTGCTGGTAGTGGTGGTGGCCCCCGAGTTATTGTCGAGCTGGAGGCATAGGTTGCCTATGACGACTTGATCGACCATAACTACATCTGAATCGACCTCAGTGGTGTTAGAGTGACGTGTCGACTCAAGCATGACCTCGTCATTTGAGCGATAGGTCGACTCTACCACGTCGGTGATTGTTGACAGTCTGGTAGTTTTGGTGACTGATTGAGACAACTTTAAATAACCATCAGCAGTCTCAATCTCTAGCTCCCTTTTCTTCCTTTCTCTTAGAACATGATCCAGATAAGCACGAGCTGTGCCTTGTACACAACCCACTCCAGCAGGTGTGGGGAACTTTACTCGCTGGTGAGGAATTGATGCTACCATTCCAAGAGCGACCTGTCCAGGAATTCCAAGGATGGCGGCATAGTCACTATTTACATCAATTACGATAAATTGTACCTTCGAGACAACCCTGAGGGGGTGCTGGCCTAGGTCAACGTCGAGCACTATCTGGCCTTTAGCATCAACTCGATGGTTGGTGAAGCCCTCCAACCTTCCATCATATCTCTCCAACTGTTCTTCATTAAGACCCATCTCCTTGAAAGTTTTGTAAAACAAAATATCCTTGCAGGCCCCCGTGTCGACTAAGAGTCTGCTCGTCGTGCATCCATCAATGAGACCTGGGATGATGAGAACTTGCTCCCTAGCCGCCATATTAGTTGCCAGTTCATGGGGGTAGAAGCTGATCGCTTCATCTCTTACTTCTCTCCTTGGAGGCACATGTGGGGCCTTATTGAGCTGGAATATCTTGTGCTTGATGGCCGTGTTGCTCGCTTGTTCGATAATGACCCCCGTGTTCGGTCTAGGTTGCCTAGGTCCTTGTTGCCCACTGTGGCTGCTCACCTCCTCCGGCTTGAGGTCTCTTCACATAAGCTTTCGAGTCTCCCCAGTCGACCATTCTCTGGATGATACGCTTTAATCCCAAGCAATCCTGCGTGAGATGACCGGTGTCTTTGTGGTAGTCGCAGGTACTTGCATTGTCCCTCCTAAACTTGTTGCTGGATTCATTGGGGTGGAGGAGCCGGTTCGACGGCATTCAAAATCTCGGTTCGACTCACCGTGAGGAGTGAAAGCTTCGGGCACCTTCTCTGTCGCCCTAGTTACATTCTTTCCATTTTTATTGCTCCCCCCATTCTTGTTGGAGTCCTTTTTATCGTCAGCGACTTCAACCTTGGGGCTCTTACCATTCTTCTTTTCTTTCCTCTCCTCAGCAAGAGCGACGTTGTATACCTTCTCAAACAACTCCTGTCGAGTTGTTCTTGTACTGGCTTGTGAGCTCGTAATCCATGTCTGCCGAGGAAATACCGTTTCGGAAGCAGTTGATGACTTCCCTATCAGTGAGATCCTCCTCTATCTTATCAACCATCTCTTTGAACTTGGTGAAATAGCTCATCGAGCTTTCATTCTTACCCTGCACCAAGTTATTCAGATCAGTGACGGTTATCTTCCGAGCTCTGCCGGTCGAGAAGCGGTCTAAGAATTTTGTTACGAAGCATGCCCAGTGGTGATACTACCGGCGGACAAACCATTGAACCAAGTTAAAGTTTGCCCCGGTAAGTGTGCTTAGGAGAGCTTTGCACATGTTGTCATCCTCATTGGCGACAAAACACATAGTGGCTTCCAGCTGTGCTACGTGGCTCCTGGCATTTGTCGACCCAGAGTACTTCTCTAGAAGAGGTAACCTGAAAGTAGGAGGAGGTCGACTATCTCTGATTTCTTTGGATAAAGGTCGAAGAGCAAAATCAATTCGTTCAACCTTTATCGCATCCTTTTTCTTCTCCTCCTCCCATTGCTCAAATTTCTTTTTCATCAACAACCATTCTCTGGCATCGGGTCTTTCATCTCCTGGAGGGGGAGCAGCATTGGACCTCTGGCCTTCACTTAGGGAGTCACCCGCCTACTCCTTCGTCCTGTGAGAATTGGTCCTTTCGATCTTATTGGAGATCTATGTACATTACTTCTTTGAGGCGACTGCGCCTCTCGGCGACGAGACGGCGACACATGCTGTTATCTCCATGTGGCGACCTGCGCCTTTCCCCTCTCACGGGCGACCTATGCCCATTCCTGTCTCTATGGGATCCTGATCTCTGCGTCCGCGCTGGAGAGGCATGCCTGTTTCTATTGGGCATTGGCGAGTCCTCAAATCGAGATTGAGCCTCACCTTTCTCTGTTTACGGTTGAGGCTAGCCCTTAAATCGTTACTCGGCACATGAACTATAGTAGGAGCTCGACGTACTATTCCCGTCACCCGCCTGTTCCGTCCCACACCTTCGTTTGGCCTAGCACTCCTGGCATGTTGCCCATTAGAAACACAGTAGGGGCTCCTCTCTCGGGCGTATGTCGGCTGTTACGCCTCCTCCACGGCTATCAAGTCGGCTAGAATGCGAGCTCGCTCCAACATCATCTCCTTCTTGCTCATGGGGTTGGTGGAGGGACACCCCTGTTTCCAACATTAACCTGAGCAGTTGGACGTTTTGGAGGAGGTGGAACTCCTTGCCCATCCATATGTCTTTTCCCTCTTCTTGTGTCAGGCAATCCCCTGCCGTCAACGACACTAGTAGATCGCGTGGCTCTACCATGAGGACGAGTTGGTGGGGGAGGAGGCAAGTTCAAGTTTTCAGCATTTGCGTTCATGTTGTTGTTGTTTACTTCGTCGTACCCAGTGAAGCCTCGGATACGTGTCCTTACGAAGTCACCATTGTTGCGAGGTTGATGGAGTTTTCGAGGTCAAGTTTAAAGCACGTTTCCGACAATGGAACCAAAGCGATGCAACAGAAATGTGCTTATCAATCTTCCTCCACGTGGCGGGAGCGATCACCTGGCTTCTTGACACAGAAAAGAACCCACGACTAGCGGATGTGTCTCCGGCGAAGACGCTCGGGCGTGAGAGTAAGATAACAGTTGTATATAGCTCAAAATGTATTGAATAAGGAACTCAGAATACAAAATGGCAGTTACCTTTCACCGTTTGGTAGTGATGAAGTATTTATAGACAAGAGTGTGTATTTTTGGGGAAACGACATGTGCTCCGAGATTGTAGCGGCAGTTACTTGATTGTGGGAACGTGTACATAACGGCCCACGATTTGTAGGGATGTGGTTATGAGAATTGTTCAACCAAATACGCCGGCGAGTGTCGGGTCGTCACTTGTCGATTTAGGTCGAGGTCGCCGCTCGTGGAATGGTCGACATTTGTCGGGTAGAGCATGGTTCTTACCCGAATTGTGATATGGATCATGAGGTCGGACTAAGTCAGGTCGGGACCTGATAGGTCGGACCATAGGCTTAGTCGACTGATACTAGGGATGGGCTTTGGGCCTTGTTCTGATTGGGCCAGCCTTATTGGGAACTTGGAGACCAAGGCTGTCTGTAATTGGACTTTACTCGTTTGGCCCAACTCGACACTTTTGTTATGTTCAAAAATATTTATTAATGAATAAATAAATAAATTTGGGATCCGAAATTGGTCTCACCGTTGTAGGGCTGTAAACGAGCCGAGACGAGCTTTGAAGTTTCGAGCTCGAGCTCGAATAAAAATTATCGAGCTCGAGCTTTTCTCGAGCTCGAGCTCGAGTCCAGAATGCATGTTCGAGCTCGGCTCGAATCAATTTCGAGCTTTTCGCGAGCTTTTCGTGAGCTGCTTGAACTTGAGTTTTAACGAGCCGAGCTCGAGCTTCGACTTATTTTTTGAAAAATATATATCTACATATACATATATACATATACATACATATACATACATACATATACATACATACATATACATACATACATATACATATATACATACATACATATACATACATATATATACATATATATATACATACATCCATATATATATATATATATACTAAAATTCATTCGAGCTTTTAACGAGCCGAGTCCGAGTCGAGCTCAAACGAGTCGATCTCGAGCAGAGCTCGTCGAACATACGAGCCGAACACGAGCCGGCTCAAAAAAAAATGACGAGCTTGAAAATCGGTTCGAGCTCGAGTTCACCTCGAGCCCACTCATACTCGAACTTTTTTCGAGCCGAGCCCGAGCCAAGCTCGAGCCGGCTCGGTTCATGTAACAGCCCTACTGATACGAATGCCCTAACAATTTGTTAGGTTCGACAAAGGGCTGGTGCCGAATTGACATCGTAAACAGGTTTAAGTCTATTTTTAGTATAAGTTTTGGGTTCAATACCTTTTCATATAGGTTTTGGGTTCAATACCCTTTATTGAATGGAATGAAATTAGGTGGTAAGATTTTTTTTTTTAAAAAGTCAGGTTTTGAACCAAGGGGTCAATTGTATAAATTTAATTTAACAAGTTATACATAAATAATTTGTGTTTGTTTTTGTGATTGTTTTCCGTATCTGATGAGACAATCGTTGCATTCTCGTGATCGTCCTTGGACAATTAATTGTCTTTCTTGGTGTTGTTACTGAACATTTCCTTTTAAATAAAATAAAACAATGTTTATTTTCATTGAAATTATCAAAATAAATATTCTTTTTATATAAAAATAATTATTTTTGAATATTTTTTGACATTTATTTTCACTGATTATTTTATATACTTGTAATTTTAAATATTTTAAAAGTAAATGACAAAAGAAATAAACATTTTTGTTGTAAATATAAAAGTAAAATAGCAACAAGAATGAGTGAAATTAATAGCGTAAATTTTTTGATATTTTGAATAGTCTGCGCTCACGTAAAACGGATAAAAAAATAAAATAAATTTCATGAACAAAGGGAGAAAATGGTGGAAACAGTAGAATATTGGATTTTGTCGTGATTGGGCCAATGGGCCTCCAAAATTGATTTTATGTTTTTAAATGGCTTGTTTCCGTCCATGGAAAGCTACTCCCTCCCGTAATAAATTTGTTAACGTTTTTAAAAAATACTCCCTCCGTCTCAATATTTAGTTCATCATTTTGGTTTTGGCATGTAAATTAAGGGTGAAGAAAAAGTTGTGAGTGTAAAAGTAAAATAGGAAAGAAAATGAGTAGATGAAATAGTAAATTTGAAAAGTGTTATGAGTGTAATAGTGAAATAGGAGAGAGAATGAGTGGAGGAAATAGTAAAAATTATTTGCCAAAAAAAAAGGTGAAGCTTTAAATGAGACATCCAAAATAGCAAAATGTGAAGTTACTAATGGAACGGAGGAAGTATGTTATAATTATTTATGTGTTATTATGATAAAATTATAATAGTAATATTATTTTAAAATTTAAAAAACAACATCTATTTTTAAATATACAAAAAAAATGTTTAATACTTCGTGTTTTTATGAGCAAAGACAGTATATTGTCATTTTTTTAAACAACAATATATTGTTAATTGTTTACTGAAAATAAGTGCGTAAAATTGTACTTAGACTATCTCTATCACTGACCTAACCCAACCCAACCTTAAATAAAATATTAATTTCTCACACTTTCATATACACAACTCTCAACCTTATATAATACTCCCTCCGTCCCATTAATAACTTCACTTTTTGATAAAACAGGTGTCCCGTTTAAAGCTTCACCTTTCCTAAAATGGCAAAGAATCTTTACTATTCCACCCACTCATTCTCTCTCCGATTTTACTATTACACTCACAACATTTTTCAAATTTACTATTTCCTCCACTCATTCTCTCTCCTATTTTACTATTACACTCACAACATTTTCTTCAATCACCAATTTTCTTAATTTGCGTGCCCACCCCAAAAGGGTGAAGCAATTACCGGGACGGAGGGAGTATATACTTCCAAGTTCCATCAGTGACCTAAACCCAACCCAACCTTTTAATAAAATATTTATTACTCTTTACTTCAACTTATCTAAAATATTTATCATTTTATTTTTTTAATAATGTATTAGTAATAATATTTCTAAAATTATCCATACAATAATTAAAAATAATTATTTTTTATTTTTTGATATATTTTTAATTTTTATTTTTTTTATTTTATATAATTAAATAAAATATATTAATTTTAAATATATATTTATATAAATACATGCCACCCAATCATTGGGTGACGTGTCAAAATTGTAAACAACTAACCCAATCCAACTTCTCAATTGGCCAGCCATCCAGATTGAAGTAATACTATGACTTTTTATTTATTTTATTCTTATTTTTGAATTTTGTCACTAGTGATGACCCTCTCTCTCTCTCTCTCTCTCTCTCTCTCTCTCTCTCTCTCTCTCTCTCTCTCTCTCTCTCTCTCTCTCTCTCTCTCAAGTCAACGATGGTTGTAATCTTATAGAGCTTATAGAGCTGGTGAAATAATTCGACTCTTGGTACACAGTACTTCAGATCCATAATAATTAATAATATGTTCATTTTCTTAACTAAAATTTACTTTCAAAAAGAGTAAAAGTTAAAATTTATTTAGATACAGAAGAAGTAATTAACTAAAAAAAACACATATCCATTCGTATACTCACTCCGTCCCATATAAAATTTTACAAATGGGTTTTGCACAAAAATTAATAAAATATGTAAATGGTGTAAGTATTGTGAGTGTGAAAAAAGTGGTAAGAGAGAGAATGTCGGGTATGGTATAATAAGTTAATTGATGTTATGAGTATAAAATTAAAGTAAGAAAGAGAAAGAGTAGGATGAATATTAAAGATTCTTTACAGTTTTAGAAAAATAAAATTTTATATGAACATCTAAATGACAAAAGTGAAATTTTATACGAGGGAGTACCATAGTTAATTTTGACATAGGAGTATCTCTTAAGAATTCTTAGTCAATTAACTTTAAAAAAGTCTCTTTTTTTCTTGACATTGGTCCATACTAATTATGAGCTAAAAAATGTTGAGATCTTAAAAAAGCATCACAATCACTTAAACGTTTACAAGAAGAATCGATAAATAAAAGTACCACATTAATTTATTAAATAGCTATTTTCGGTGAATTAATTAATTATAAAATATTGTCTATTACTTTCTTAATGGTATAAATTTATTTCCACACTATATTTATGTATAAAACATTAATTTCTGAGAAATAAATGAATAATATATTTAAAAATAAGATATACGGAGCATTAAGTCACTAAAACATCTATAGCATGTTGGAGTATATTCCCTCCGTCCCGTCCGACTTAGGACATTCACTCCTGACACGGAGATTAAGAAATACTATTATAATATTAGAAGAGAGAATGAGTGGAGGATGTGTTGTAAGTGTGAAAAATTAAATAGGCGAGAGAATGAGTGGGATAAATAGTGATGGAATTATTGTTGTGAGTATGACAAGTAGGTCCCATTTAATATAAAAGTAATATAAACTTTCCATTTTGGGTCGTCCTAAGTCGGGTGGGACACCCAAAATGGCAAAACGTCCTAAGTCGGACGGGACGGAGGAAGTATACATCAGTATATGTAGGAAATTTGACTCATAAGTTTCTTTTGGACAAATCATTATCTCTCAAATTTTTCATTAAATTAAACGTCTCACAAATATACTACATGCAATATATAGTAATTAAAAATTATGATACAACATTATCAATACTGTCGCCTGCCATCCTGCTCTATTATATTCATTTATGCATTATTATAAATTGTCATTTGATACATTATGTTACAGAATAATACAACATGAATAATATATGAAAAGAAACTTACAAGGCATTATATATACTTTTTTAGAACTCATGAGGCGTTCTCTCGTATACTCCCTCCGTCCCACACTAGTGCAGATCATTTTTTTGGACACGGGAATTAAGAAAAAGTAGGAGAAAGAAATAGGTGGAGGAGGTGTTTGTGAGTATGAAAAATTAAATAGGAGAGAGAATGAGTGGGAGAAATAGTTAGGAAAGAGAATATTGTGAGTGTAAAAGTAAAGTAGGAAAGAGAATGAGTGGATGAAATAGTAAAGATTCTTTGCCATTTTGGACAATCCACACTAATATGGAACGGACCAAAAAAAAAATAATTCCACAATAATGTAGAACGGAGGGAGTATGTATTACCGAACTGGTAAATAAAGTTCAACTTATATGCGTCTCAATTTCAGTGTATGCGTCTCTAAGATTTTTCATAATGGAGGAGAAAATAACATAACTATATACTCCCTCCGTCCCAATAAAAGTTTCATTAATTACCCAAAAGGGCGTCCCGTTAGAAGCTTCATCTTTTCTTTTTGGCAAAGAATCTTCACTATTCTCTCCACTCATTCTCTCTCCTAATTCACTATTACACTCACAACACTTTTCAAATTCACTATTCCCTCCACTAATTCTCTCTCCTATTTTTAAATTACACTCACAATATTTTTTTTTCCCACCCATTTCCATAATTCCCGTGCCCACCCAAAAGGGTGAAGCACTTATTGGGACGGAGGGAGTATGTATTTTAATTAATAAATGAAATACTTAGTATGGGAGATATCAAAAATAAAATTGCATTTATTATTTGGAAGTGTAGATAAGATGTTATTCTCGTAATGGAGGGTGGTTATATGTAATTATTTATTAGGTGGATTGGACAAAAGGCCGGCGGCGGCGTAGCTGTCCGGTAAAGTAAGGTTAGGTTGGGTCCCAATCAAACCATTATCCCCATTTTGCGTGCTTATCAAAACCTTCCAATACACGCGTTTATCCCTTTAAAATTTCCCAATTTTAGTCATTACTTTTTTTTTTTAACAAATAACTTCTCATTAATTCCAAGTTTCTCATTAAATTATAAATTAAATGACCGCCCACCATCGCCGCCGGTCACCGGAAGGCCGCCGGAAATCGATCGTTGGTCTGGTCGACACTTGATGTTGTATTATATTCATTATCCAATATTATCAATTGTCATATATACAATATGTTTATAAAATAATACAAAATGATAATACAACATGAAAAGAAAGTTACGAAGGATTATGATACTTTTTTAAAATTTATGAGACATTTTCCATATATTATTTCGTATATCACTTTTGAATTAAATTTTTTTATTTCACTTTTACCTTTATATTGTAACTTATTATATACTCCTTCCATCCCAGCCCAAATGATACCAAATTTTTGGGCACACAGATTAAGAAAAAATAAGAGAGAGAAAAAGTGAAAGAAAATGTTGTGAGTATGAAAAATTAAATAGGAGAGAGAATGAGTGGAGGGAATAATAATTTGATTGATGTTGTGAATGTAAAAGTAAAATAAGAGAGAATAAGTGGGAAAAATAGTAAAGATTCCCTTTCATTTTGAGCAATCTCAATTGAACTGGAACGAATCAAAAAGGAAATAAGTCTCAATTGGACTTGAACGAAGGGAGTACATACTCCATAAATATTTTATTAAATGAATGTTGTAGGAAAGAGACAATAACAAATAACAAGAGTGAATTTGATATTTTCTTCATTAAGTTAAATATACATGCACTGGCCATGACTAGAGACAATTGAGGCCATGATCTAGAAGAACCCAAAAAAAAAGGGATTAATTTTAGGATTGCAATTTTTTGAAGGGCTAAGGATTTGTTGTTGTTATATTCAATTAATTAAATCAATCTAAAATATTGCTTAAAGTACCTTTGCAAATAAATAGAAAAATTATTTTGGAACGGAGTACTCCCTCCGTCTCGGTTTAAGCTTCACCAATTATCCAAAAGGGTGTCCCGTTACAAACTTCACTTTTCCTAAAATAGAAAATGTTTATTAATATTCTATTATACCTACTAACTTTTCTCTCTCACACATTTAAATTATGGATCCCACTTGTCATATCCACTCACTTTTTCCCTCTCACAACACTTCTCTCACTCCCATTATTTTTTAATATATATATTACTTTCTTAATATTTGTGTCTCACCAAAATGGTCAAACTTAACCGGGGACGGAGGGAGTATTGTGTTTCTAAGAGCTGTCAGAATTCATCCCAGAAGGCAAATTACCCATCTACAGCTTTGAGTCAATATATAGCACACCAATCCTTGTTCTTCTAAATGTAAGAACATGAATTGCAAAATGTGTATACTTAATAAATACAAGTGACATGTAGACGTACATGTATAAATCATTAAAATAATATTATTGTAAAGTATAGAAATATTAATTAAATGTGTAGAATTCCCGAGGTGGAAATTACCTATTTATGATGGGCAGAATGATAATTTCACACCGCTTAATTGAAAGGGTGTAGTCCCTTGATGAGGTGCCATTGTTTCCTATATATAGAGGCCTACCATCAGCCTAGAAACACTACATTATTCTTATATACTCTCTCAATAATCTGAGTTTTAAGGAGGGCATTCATCATCAAGAAGATCTACAATATCCTACTTGATTTTCTTCTTCTTCTCTTCCTTCCTTTGCAAGAACATCATCAAGTAACAAGATGGACTCAACAGGTATCACGCTTTCGCCTTCATCTTCTTCTCTTACTTAATCTAGACTTGAGTACTTTCGGGTTATTGGAATAGGAATGTTCCAACAATTGGTATCAGAGTCTCTCAAGTTTTGGAAGTTTGAATTCATATAACATATATTTGCTATACTTTGATTTTTTAATCCTGTTGAAATCATTATGTTATGATGTTATTTAAATGCTCTAATTCGTTGCTAGAGTGTTATTATTCATTACTTGATTAAATTATGAATATGGATTAATGTTTATTCAAAAGGACATGATGGTTCATGCAAAATTATCCCATTGACACAACAGAGCGTTTTATGTCGCACAACCGTGTTGGATCTACTTGTGTATTCATGTCTTGATTAAGCGTTAATTTTTGCTTGCCATTCATCTTTTGTGTGAAGAAAAATTTTCAGTGAAAAGGGCCTTGCTCGGCCAATTATGAAAAGGTGCCTTTTGGAAAAAGCTGTGAATAGTGACTGCATGGGCGTGCAAGTTATAACGCACGGCCGTGCAAACACTGTTCACGTATTTTCAAAATTTTCCAATTTGATTCGGTCGTGCACTAATGAACTGGTGCAACTCTAATTCATTTATAGAGTATTGTGTTAAATTATAATTATAAAGTTTGGTTTTACTCAAAAGACTTTCAATTCTTAATGTAAGATTATCCCATTTTGAACATAGCCACCATCATTGGATGCGTTGTGAGTTTGTTCAAATGCATAGCCATGCATTTAAAAATGTGTTGTGAGTATGCGGATCTACTTGCTTTGGTTGAATATTGATTCACCATTAAGTTAAGAATTGATAGTCAAAATCTAGAAAATTTGACATTCAGGGTCTGCTCGGACGAGCACCTTCCTTGACTCGGTCGAGCACTCCATTTGTATCAGCACAACGTTTGAAATTTTTTGAAAAGGCGCCATCTAACGGTCATGATGCTCGGTCGAGCACCCCTAAGGACTCGGCCTAGCACTCTAAGGACTCGGCCGAGCACCCCTAAGACTCGGCCGAGCACAAGGGATCAGCAAGGGATGTTCTCTGGAGTCTTTTGCTCGGCCGAGCACCTTCCTTGACTCGGCCGAGCATGACTCATTTTGGCCAGATTTTCAAAATTTTCAATATTTTGCTATTTTGATCAATTTTCATTCATTATTTGAGTAAAGTATACATTAATTTGTGCCCTAAAGTGTGATTAATTATATGCTTAACAATTTCATTCATTTCTAAACAATATTGTCGTCAAAGTGATTTACGTTGTTTAGATACGAAATTGTAAAGTGATGAATGTTCTTATTGATATGTGATAACATGCTTGTTTTTCAAAGGAGACCTTGTTGTTGACTAAATATTTGCATTCATGGGGTAATAATTGAATAAAACATTTGATCATTTTAAATACTTTGAACCATCCCAAAGGAAGGCGGGTATTTAAAATGAGTTGTTTATATTCTTTATTGTCGGGTAACAAATACTTTAAATGTTAGGACATTTTTAATACTTGAACCGGCCCAAAGGAAGGCAAGTATTTGAAATGTATTATTTAAAGTCATTTATTACCCTAAGATAAATTAAATTATGAGTCAATTCGCAATCCAAAGATTAGTTTTGATGTCATGTTAATTATCTTTTTGATGGGATTCATTGATATAATTAATCACTTTATTCATTATGTAGTTTCTTATACATGTTTTGTATTCATTATTCGTTCTTATTCTCAACAGATTTGATAAACGCTTCATCTATTACTACTGCTATGAACAATGTTCCAATGCTTAATGGGATTAACTTTAAAACTTGGAAAAATAATATAACGATGATCTATCTTCGTTGGTATGGACATCGATCAAGCATTAGGGGAACCAAGTCCCGCTGCTCTCACTAAAGGAAATACCGTTATAGAACAGAAAAATGTTGAGCAATGGGAACGGTCCAACCGCGTGAGTCTAATGATCATGAAAAATGCAGTTTCAAAGACATTTATGGACAATATCTCTGAGATTGAAAATGCTGACTTGAATTCTTGTGGAAACTTGTTTCCAATCGTTACAAGGGTGAGGAAAATCTTCAGGAGTACATTATTGAATTATTTCAATTTTCGATCAAACTAAAGGCACTTAAGTTTGAGATTTCGGAAGATTTGCTCGTTCACTTAGTTTTGATCTATCTTCCTCCTCAATTTGGTCCTTTTGAGGTGACCTATAAATGTCAAAAGTACAAGTGGAATATTAATGGATTATTTTCACATATGACACAAGAGGAAGATATGATGAAATATCTTAAATTAGAAAGTACTCACTTAGTATTTACTTCTTCTCGTGGGATTAAGAGAAGAGGGAAGGAAATTGCGGTTGTAAGTAAGAAGCATAAAGGATCATTTAATGATCATAAAGTCAAGAAATGCTTCTTTTGCAAGGACCTTACTCGCATGAAGAACGACTACCATAAGTATCGCGAATGGCGAATTCAGAATGGTATGTCATTTGGTCTTGTTTGTACTAAGGCAAATTTGGTTTCAATTCCTTAATATACATGGTGGTTGTATTTGGTGCAACAACTCACATTAGTTCATGTATGCAGGGTTGCCTGAATTACCGAATCCCCAGTGAAGATGAGAAATACATCTATATGGGAGCTGAAAATCCGGATGAAGTTATAGGCATAGAGACTTTTAGATTAATGATAAGTACTGGTATTATTTTGTACTAAATAATACATTCATTATACCGTCCTTTAGACGAAATTTAATATCTATCACAGTTTTGGACAAGGAAGGTTATTCTTGTTCGTTCGGTAATAATAAATGTGATCTTTATTTCAATTCCAAGCTTGTCGGTATTAGTACTTTATCATATCTTGATAATCTATATTTACTTGACATAGTTAAGACAATTAATGAGTCCCACAATAATGAAATCAAAACTAGAGACACAAAACAAAGGTTATCAAGTGAAAATTCTTGTATTCTATGGCATAGGCGTTTGGGTCATATCTCCAAAGGGAGAATTGATAAACCTTATGTCAGAGAGAATCCTAAAACAACTTGATACTCCGGATAGAACCTTTTGCATTAAGTGTTTTAAAGAAAAATTTACAAACATTAAAGGAAATAGGATCTTTGAGAGTATCAAACGTTTTGAAACTAATTTATATGGACATTTGTGGATCATTCACTAACCCTTCATGGAATGGTCAACAATATTCCATCACATTCATAGATGATTACTCTCATTATGGATACATTATTTTCTTCATGTAAAGTCTCAATCATTGAACGTATTGGGTGAATGACGTCCAGGTCCTTTATATTCGCTATCTTGAAGAGTGTGGGATTGTCCCTCACTACACCATGTCAGGCAAACCTAACATAGTGTAGTGGAAAGACATAATAGAATCCTTAAGGATATGGTAAGAAGTATGTTTTCTTGTACTTCTTTACCTCACTCATTATAGGCGATGCATTAAAGAACCGCTACTTATATTCTCAATAGAGCTGCTTCAAAGGCTACCGACAAAACTCCGTATGGACGTTAAGACCGTTGGCAGTTACTTTGTAGGGTTTGCTAAGAGATCTAGGGGATATAAATTTTATGACCCGAAAACTAGAACTTTTTTCGAGACTGACAATGCTAGGTTCTTTGAGGATATTGAATTTAGTGGGAGAAATAGTAATGATTTTGAATTTGAAGAGTTAAAGGAACCACTCTATATTCCTTAAACTTTAGTTCCTGTTGAAAATCAAGTAATTGTACCTGAAATTCAACAAAGAACATACAATTCAAAATAATATAGAGATTCCCGTAAATAACGGATAACATGAAAATGTTGGACATGAGGAAATTCAACAACCTCAAAATAAGGATGAACCAGTGCCCTTAAGGAGATCTACTAGAGAAAGAAGAAGTGTTATTCCGGATATTTGTATCTTGCGGAGAATGAGGACACCTTAGGTTTAGTGGGAGATGATCTAATCACCTTCCATGAAGCCATTAATAGTCCTAATTCTTATAAGTGGATCAATGCCATTAACGAAGAGTTAAAATCAATAAAAGACTATGACGTTTGGAGTCTTGTCTGATTGCCTGAAGGTGCAAAACCTATTGGTTGTAAATGGATATTTAAAACCAAAAGGGATTCGCAAGGCAATATGGAAAGATATAAGGCACGTCTTGTTGCTAAGGGATTTACTCAAAAGGAAGGCATTGATTATAAAGAAACATTTTCTCCGGTATCTTCTAAACCCTCTTCTATGATCATTATGGCATTAGTGGCACATTATGATCTTGAGCTTCAACAAATGGATGTTAAGACGGCTTTTCTCAATTGAGACATTGAGGAAACCATCTATATAAGGAAACCAGAAATGGTGACCGATTCAGATCAAACTAATCAATTAGTTTGTAAACTTAAGAAATCCATTTATGGTCTCAAGCAAGCTTCTAGTCAATGGTATTCAAAATTTAGTCAAGTTATTCTTTCATTTGGTTTTGAAACGAATCTTGATGAAGATTGTTTATACCATAAGTTCAGTGGGAGTAGATTTATAATTTTGGTCGTATATGTTGATGATATTTTACTTGCTAGTAATAATAAGGACCTTTTAAAGGAAAATAAGAAATTTCTCTCAAACAAATTTGAGATGAAAGATCTTGGTGAGGCATCTTTTGTATTGGGAATCCAAATTCATCGTGATCATTCACGAGATATTTCGGGATTATCACAAAAGATCCATATAGAGAAGGTATTACAAAGGTTTAGCATGGAAAATTGTAAACCACATGACACCCCTGTCTCTAAAGGAGATAAATTCAGTTTAAAGTAATGTCCTAAAATTAATTTTGAATCCAAGTATACGAAAAATATCCCTTATGCACCGGCAGTAGGAAGCTTAATGTATGCGCAAGTCTGTACTCGTCCAGACCTTGCATTTATTATTGGGATGCTTGATCAATACCAAAGCAATTCGAAAAGAAGAACATTAAGTCGCATCCAAAAGAATGATGAAGTACCTATAAAACATTAAACTACATGCTTATGTATACAAAATCGGATCATTTTGAGATCATTAGGTATTCCGATTTTGTTTTACTGGATGCAAAGATGTCGAAGGACATCATATGGTTATGTCTCTTGTGGAAGAGAAATAAGTATAAATTGAACAAATAGATATACAACTTATAGGATCAAACTCCATGTTATTGGATCCATTTTTATAAAGCGTTATCTCTTTTGATGTTTCACGAGCATACTGCTCATATGGGTGAAACGACTTTTGATAATGCATAATATAGTGGGAGTTTGTGTTGTGCTTTATTTGCTATTTGTTTTATTCATATTGATCTCATTAGGTTAATAAGGACTAGTTGATGGAATATGTATATATGTTTTAATATATATTCATTAAGTTTTTCATGCTACACATCTATACTTAATCTATGTCATTTAGTTGAACATATATATGTGATTAATGTGGGTTTAGTTGCGAATCAATTACAACGACTGCCCCTTTAGTTCCTATACTTGTGAAACTAATGGACGAGATTGTTTTAGAATGACAATGAAGTGCACATATGGATTGTCATTTACATTATGAATATGATTTTATAAGGATTTGTTAAAGCATAAACACATGTTTGGGCAATCCAAGTGGGAGATTGTAAGAACATGGATTGCAAAATGTGTATACTTAATAAATACAAGTGACATGTAGACGTACATGTATAAATCATTAAAATAATGTTATTGTAAAGTATAGAAATATTAATTAAATGTGTAGAATTCCCGAGGTGGAAATTACCTATTTATGATGGGCAGAATGGTAATTTCACATCGCTTAATTGAAAGGATGTAGTCCCTTGATGAGGTGCCATTGTTTCCTATATATAGAGGCCTACCATCAGCCTAGAAACACTACATTATTCTTATATACTCTCTCAATAATCTGAGTTTTAAGGAGGGCATTCATCATCAAGAAGATCTACAATTCCCTACTTGATTTTCTTCTTCTTCTCTTCCTTCCTTTGCAAGAACATCATCAAGTAACAAGATGGACTCAACAGGTATCACGCTTTCGCCTTCATCTTCTTCTCTTACTTAATCTAGACTTGAGTGCTTTCGGGTTATTGGAATAGGAATGTTCCAACACTAAAGTCAAAGGTAAAAGTTATGGAGCCGAAAAAAAAAAAAAAAATCCATCCGCATCTACGGTTCCATCCATCCATAGACCCCGCACAGATTGATCCTCTTCCAGCACACAGCTGATGTGTTCTGAGTTAGTAGCTAAAAAAAGAGCTATTTACGGTTCTTGTGGAGCTACATTGCAACAAATCTTCCGAAAAAAAGACTCGTGAGAGTCAAGTGGCTCGGCGCAAGCCTTTGTTTCTTTCACCCCTAGTTTTGTTGCCTTTGTTCTTCATTTCACGGGAATGCCTCATGAGCACCGGGCTAAGGGGCAGGTGAGCAAGTCAAGGAGCGAATTCCAGAAGTCAGTTTCTAAATAAAAAAAGTTTGGTTCATCCTAAAATAAATATAAATGTCGCTTTTCTAAATAAAGAAAGCGACAATGTGTCATTGTATCAAAAATGTACAAAGTAGTAAAACACATTTCTTAAAAACGTTGACAAGTCAACTGCGACATTTCTTCTTGAGAAAATAAAGTCAAAAGCAGATCTGATTTTGGGAATGAGAGAGTAGTTTTCTTAGCTGAAAGAGTTCATGGGGGAAATGGACACATTTTGGGAAATGGAAGGAGTATATTTTTCTGAATGAAACAATGCCACTTCAAATTTGAAAACATGAAACCGGAATATTCACATAAGATCATGAGCCCTTCAAAAAATACTTCACTGTACAAAAAATAATAATTCTAAGTTCCTACCTGAATGGAGAGAAAAGAAACCTGAATTCAAACCTTTGGCTGCTTTCTCATAGAACCAATGTTTAATGCAGCCCCTCATCCATTTGAAGGATATGAGAATTGTATGTGGTATTTATAACGGATGAACCCCTCAATAAAAAGTCTTCCCGGCGACAGATGAATCTGCTGGCTGCATTCTCCAGTTCTCTCCCGAATTGATGTTGAATATGTGGTTATAAATATTCCAGTCCTGGCTATGCAAACCTGATGAGTGATGGTCGGGAAAATGTTAAAACTACTCCAATATTAATAGAAGTACTGTCTCTTGTCCCAAAATGATTGTCCGAGAAAATTTCATATTTGCTCTTGATCAGCGAAATTTGAAAAAAAAATTGACATCATTTTGGGAGGGAGGTAGTAGCAATCAATGAAAGTATCTCTATGCCGCTTACAAGTAGGATCCAAGCAAATAATCCCTCTGTCCCAAAATGATCTTTCCACCTTTTTGTTATTATTATGAAGGTACTTTGAGAAATAATTTTTTTGTTGATTTAATTATCCTAGTTAAAATCTAAAACTTGTTATTAACATACCACTATAAATACTATCAATAACAATTTTTAGATGTTCATTAGGATAATTAAATTAACCTAAAATTATTACTGAAAGTACCTTCATATTAACAACAAAAAAGTAGGAAGATCATTTCAGACAGTGAGTACGGGGATTCAAGTTGGTGTCTTGGAAAGCTTTATACGTGATGAAGATTGTTCATTATTAAGCATATGCACATCTACACAACGTTAACTTAAGAGTCTATTAATAAATCAATGAAAGAACACTTCAGAAATGTGTTGTACAATTATAATGTCTCCAAAGCCTAATTTCCAAGTGATATATTTCTAATCATTCATTACGGTTCTCACATGGGTCAATCCAACCCTGAAATGAAACCCTATTATAGTTAGCTAATCATTCATTACGGTTCTCACATGGGTCAATCCAAGATGATCATTTCTGCAACCACGGTTTGGGCTCGGTGAAGATAACTAAATCATCTAAGCTGTCCTAATAACAAGAGAAAAGGTTATTTTCACCCAAGAAAAATATTTAAGGTTAAATTTTTGAAAATTAAAACCACTCTTCTCTCTTTAGTTTCTAACTTTCTAGTAAGATCAATCTTTTTAAGTCATGGCGGAAGTCAACAAACACCTGAGGCAGCTTTGTAGAGCAAATTACCACAAGAAAGAAAAAGAACATAACATAGTTAACGAAATTTAAGACTGGGCATTGCAGTAGTCAAAAAATGAAAAACCAACTACTTAATAAAAGTTTAGTATATACTCCCTCCGTCCCGCTTTAATATTCTAAGTTTGACTTGGCATGGGGATTAAGAAAAAGTAAATGTTGTGAGTATGAAAAGTAAAGTAGAAGAGAGAAAGCGGGTAGGGAGTTTTTGGTGTGAGGATGACAAGTGGGTCTCATTGTCCTTTTTAAGTAATAAAGTAACTTAAAACCTTAAAATGGGACAGACTAAAAAGGAAAGTAAGAACCCTAAACCGGGACGGAGGGAATAACTAATTACCTGCTGCTTAGGTTTGCTGTCGTATGCAATTTGCAAAAGAGTCCCCTTCAAGCCTACCAGCATTATTGCAGCCATTGGACAATAACTCAAATCTTCCACCTGAGCTCCTGAAACTACCTCTCAGCGTGTTTAAGGCAGTCCTACCGGAACTTTTCTGCGGACCCCTAGGGTTTCCCATCATAATCATTTCTGAATTACCATCTTGATATGGCAAATTAAGCCTAGAATTCGGAGAACTCTTCCCATATTGCCCCTCAGCTCTTCTCCAAAACTTAGGACTGAGAAACTCTGTGCCGGGTAGCATGCAACAGGAGTTTTCTGCACCGTCCTTGTTTGAAATCCTTCCAGCTGATAAACCCAAATCATATGATATTTCATCTAGTGCTTTCTCAAGGCCATTTACTCGTGTCTCCAAAGAGCGTATACCACTTTGGGAGCTTCCAATGAATTTCTGAAATGAAAAATAACAATGTATATTGTGAGCAAAGGCTTCTTGAAAGTAACAATATCCTCTATAAGACTATATCTACATAAAGCATAACAAAAAAGAGGCATTATCAACTATAACAGGAGCAATGCAAGATAAAGAGAGCTCTCTTCACAATAATATCAAGATCCCTTCTTGTTACATTATTGACAATTGTACTCGTCCCTAAATGAATGTCCAAATTTTATTTAGGGGCCATTCTTGAAACGCTTACTTTTTGTACATGTACAATTAAATGGCAAAGATGCATAAACATTCATGTTTTCCACTTTCCAAACATTTAGTATTACAAGTATAAAGTGACCGGTGAAAAAAAATGGTTAAAAAAATTTAGGGACAAAGTTATTTTCAAAAATGACATTCATTTTGGGACAAATATTTTGAAAATGGACATTCATTTAGGGACAGAGGGAGTATCATACTATTATTTTTATTGGCATTAGCCATCTCTTTTAAGCATCACCATTAGTCTTGGTGGCCAAATATTTTAATTTTTTATTACAATGTCACTAGTCAGGAGGCAAGGAGAGGGATCGAACCCTAGACCTTACAGAGTGTGAGGCTTGGCTTTACCCTAGAAAGGGTCTTCCACTCAAGTAATGACATAGTAAAAGTAAACCTATAAGTTTCTATGAGACATGATTTTGACCATATTAACTATTCGAACAAATAGATTCAACATGGTGTGAACAATTCTTGGGAAAATTGCATCAGAAAGTAGATATATTTGGAAAAATTTGTCTCTATAGATGAGGTATATTTAAAGGCCAGGTATATTTAAAGGCCAGCATAGAGACGGAGGTGGAGAATAGTTAAAGAAAGGAATATAGAAGATAAAAGTGCGTAGAAGGCTCTAATATATATCCATAACAGTATTTCTTTTATCCATTCCAGATATACCTAGAAGTGGACTGATGTGGCCACAGAAACTATTTCAGAAGCGATTTTTGAAGGAAAAAAAAGGTAACTGCATTAACATAAAGCAGTAAACCTGTATTGACCTGAAGTTTGACTCTTATAAACGAGAAACTTTCCATCAACCATTTGCTATTTCGGTAAAATAAAATCATAAGAGCAAATTACAGTAAAAGCCCACAAACTGTTTCGGGTACCGGGCCGTACACCTAAACTAAGTTGTAGGTTTGCCAAAATCTACAAGTTAAAGCATACTGTGACCACACACACACACACACACAGAGTGAATGACATACCTGTAGGAGGTTTAAGAGACTGGATTGCTGATTTTCAATCTGAATTAGCTGCTTTTGTATTAATGACAAATCTTCAACCTCTTTTTCATTTGCATATATATCTTTCATTGCTTTATCATCAGCCACCACCACCTTCGGCTTATCATCTTCATGAAACGGAACCACCCGAGAAGAAAACCTCCTACCGCCAACTTTCCCACAATCATGGGATCCATTTGAGTGGATATTCTCTATTTTGGTTTTTTTGGCAAAGCAGCTTCCACCATCAAATGTATCTGAGATTCCGAACTTTTTACTATGATCGACTTTACAAGCCACATCAGAAGCGGTCGACCGCACCGCAACCTCACTTTTACTATCGGCGTGTTCATTATAATCCATCTTACAGGGAATCATTACACTTTGTTTTCTTTGGCTACTTCTTATAGTACTTTGACTTCGAGCGGTGGTAGCAGATGAACGATCAGGTGGAGACATACTGCTTGTGGACATAGTTTCCTTCGCGGGCGTTTCAAAGCCAATAGTATGACTACCTTTTGTAACAACAGCAGAGGATGTTCCGTTAACACTATCTGAATTCACCAAAACCAACAAATTAATCGTCAAACTAAGAGAAAACAATAATTAGCAATAAAAAAATGATATATATATATATATATACTCCCTCCGTCCCACTATACTTGACACTTCTTTCCATTTTGGGACGTCCCACTTCACTTGACACCTTCCAAAAATAACCAAGTTTTTATATTTTTATATTAATGGACCCCACCACTCATTCTCTCTCTTCATTTTCCACCACTCAATTTATTCAACCAACACTACTATTTATCCCACTCATTCTCTCTCTCTTCATTTTCTACCACACATTTTATTTATTTAATTGTTTCTTCTTAGTTCTCGTGCCCACTCCTGGGTGTCAACTATAGTGGACGGAGGAGTATATATATATATATATATGGGAAGGGAACCCACAGTTGGCGCTTCAGAGGGAACCATTTTTTGTTGCTAGAGCCCGTTCGCCATGTTCGAACCCGCGACCTTATGGTCACCAAAGGAGCAACTTAAGCTGCCCTTATATATATATATATATATATATATATATATATATATATATGTATATATATATATATTCTTTTTACAATCATTTTTCTTCTTTGATTTTTCCAAATTTTTTCCCCACCTATTTCTTCTCTCTCTCTCTCTCTCTCCCTCCCTCCCTCACATTTTTCTCCTCGCCTTATTTTTTCCTCTCATTTTTTCTTTCACGATGATGTATGAGGATTCATGTTAGCCGACCCCATTTTATTTTGGGACAAATGCTTAGTTGTTATTGTTGTTGTTGTTGTTGTTGATAACTTAATCTATTACAATAGTGACACATGGAGGGGATTGAATCCCTAACCTTCCGTATAGAAAGATATACATATACCTCACGCCACTTAAGCTAGCTCTTTGCCAGTTTTATCTATCTACATTGTACACTCAGTGAAGAAAGAACAACCAAGTGAAAAGAAGTGTCTAATAATTTCTTTACAGGAAATACTCGCTCAAAAAACATTGAGCATATGCTAGTTAGAGAGAAACAACACATTTCATAATACTAGATCCAGAAACCTTCTGAGTAGATACAAACAATTCTGCTTTTTGACATAGGAAATGGAAAGTTAAGTGGACTTATGTGCACGTCATCTCTTCATGGGTTTGACACTAAGCAACCAGAACTAACAGGATAAGTGCTCAAACCCATTTTTAGTATATTTTAGACTAAGATACTTATTAAGCTACATACCTACAAATATCCCATGAAGCTCAAGTTAGGTAAAAGCTTAGATTAGCTACCCAAACAAGTCTTAGTTAATTCACTATCACCTCAGAATTTTTCATAACAACAAACAAGGATAATTGAACTATGAATAATCAAAAATAACAAAATTTTGAAATAATTAGCCAATAATCAATCACCTTTGGAAGACGATTTGGATTGAGGAGAAACCTCTGGGATCTCCTTCCACAAATCCAGGGTCTGATTCATCATCTCCCGCACCACTTTCACCTGTTATATCCAAACCAATTTGGGCAATATTTATCAAGAACAACAACATTATTGGGAGCAAAAGGAAACCAGCTTGACGTAAAATGGATAAATTTGAAATTTGAAAACTGTAAAATTTAATTATCTAAAATATACCAACTAAAACAAGCAAACACAATTTAGTAGAATTTAACTAGAAATAACTGATTTAAATTAATGAATTACCTTATCAAATCTTCGGCTCTCCAATGAAACCAAACACGACGCCTTAAATTCCGTCAAGTGATTTCTCTCCGTTACAGCTAACCTCCTCATCGCCTCAGCCGCCGCCTTCCGTGCTGCCCAATCTTCACTACTCAAAAACTCAACCAAGCAAGGAATTAAGCTATTCAAACTTCGATTAACTGCACCACCAGAACTAGCGATGCTTCCAAGGAGAGCCAACAATGCCGGTTTAGCCTTAAAGCAATCCGCCCTGATCAATTTCATAAACCTCGGCAAAAGCTTCTGCAGCTGAGCCGGTTCAGGATCCGGCGCAGCATCGATAGCCGCCGATAGACACAAAGCCGAGCCGATCTGAGAATTAAAATCCTGCTCGGTCAAAATAACTTCAACTAATGGCTTGGAGAAGGAGCTGAAGGGCGGTTTAGTGATTTCAGAAGCCATGGAAGAGACAGTATTGACGCACGCGGAACGCACGGCGGAGTCCGGGTCCCGGAGTCGGCGTATTACGGCGGAGAGCATTTTCGACAAGTGAGGAGAGAGAGCGTCGCCGTGTGTGGCGGAGAGGAAGCCTAAGAGACGAACGCATTGCTTCCGTACGGGAGATTTCTCGGAGGAGGAAGTAGTGGAGAGGCAGGTGAGGAAAGGAGAGAAGGTATCGGGGGAGAGAGTTAAGGCAATGGACTCGAGCTCGGTGGTAGCGACGGCAAGGGTGTCACGGTCGGCGAGTTTGTTGAGGCAGGTTATTACTCGGTGCTTGAGATCGGGTTGAGAATGAGGTGGGGCTAACGAAAGTTTTTTTGTCAGGGACATTCTCGTAATTTAGAGGTTATATTTGGTGGCGCGGCGGCAGGGTCTGGGCTGAAGCGGTGGCGTCGGAGGGTGGGGAACCGGTTGGGGCGGGGGCATTGGTAGAGTGAGGTACTCTGGGTGGTGGATTGGGTTTGGTCAAGAGTTTTTGCGTGCGTACTGAAATGGAAATGTCAGAAGAGAACGTGGGGGAAGACGAGGAAGGCGGGGAAATGGTTGGGGGTGGGGATTAATAACTAAATTGACTCGCGGCTGTAAGTTTGCTGGTTCTGATGTGAGGAATAAGCCTGGGGAATTGGAGTTTCGCTGAAGAACAATTGAGCATTTCCTGCCAGCTTACAAATGTGAGCTATTATCAGTGTTATAAATAGCGGAATACGCGTCCGCTTAGATGATAGTCAGGGTTGGCATCGGTATTTTTCATTAGACCGTCAAATTAGGCAATTAGGCGGTAGACATTATAAGTGGATTTTGGCGGACCTAACGGGTCTATGCTGATTTAGATGATCTAATTAATTTTTTTGTCGCCCTAAAACAACGCTGTTTTACAAAAATTGAAAGTGAAAACAAACAACACAATATTGAATTCGACTTAACTTTAGTTTATTATGAATGGTGAAATATATTTATGATTTTCATATTCCTTATAACTTTTGTATAAATTCTCTCTCTCGCTTAAATTTTACTTAGGCCTCTAAATGTCAGGTCCGGCTTCGCCGCCTAACTAGAATCTTGTCTGTTATAAGTGTTTCTCATTTACTTATTCGATATTCTTTTGTTCTTGATTATTGATGAGATAAATTACGGGTTTTATGAGATTCGCACTTGCTAAACAATCTCAATTACAAAAATATAATAAAAAATGAAGCAAGGTTAAAATTCGACACTATCTGTTAAAGCGCTCAAACCCTTCTCAGCAGCATGGATACCAAAACCATGTGCTACCGGAGCCAAAGCTTACTGGCACTCCCTCCTTATCCTTACATATTATTAGGCGTGGCACTTTTTCTAATTTTTTAAACATGCATTCGTTTTTAAATGAGATATCATTTTGTTATAATATAACTAATATATAAATAATTTTATATGATAACTCATATTCCCTCAGTCTTATAAATGGGCATAAAATTTTCATGTCATCATCTATAGTATAAATAAGTAAATAACACATCCACTATCTACAGTACTATAAACAGTTTCATATGTCGAATTTCCCATTTTGCCCTAATACATTTATCCCTTTCCCATTTTGCCCTTAAAAAAATTAATTAAAAAAAAAAAATAGTCCTCGGACACGGGCTTAATTAAAAAAAAAACGTGTCCTCGGACGCGGGCTTATTCTAGTATTTTCATAAAGTGGACAGCTTTATTATTGTGGGCTCCATTTATAAATTCAATCTCACTTTTAATACTCACATTTTCCTTAGTTTTTGTGTGTCCTCAATTATGTGCACATTGTTATGGAATAAACGTAATATTTCTTTCATATCCAAATGAAAATTTAATTTCTCACTGGAGTATATCAATATAACAAGTTCTAATTTACATACACTCGCATATAATATAGTGAGATTATTAAAAAATATATATACATATCTTATTAAAACTACTTAAATCGCAATGGAATATATTAAATTTAAGTTGAAAATTCATTTTAGTAAGAAGGGAGCATGTTTTTTAGCTATGACGCATCAGTTTTTTATTATTATTATTTTTAATTTAAATCAAGACAAATTTTGAGAGTTGGCCATGAATTTACATTTTTTTTATTACTACTAGTTAATATCATTAACATAATTAAATATTTATATTATTCTAATTAAATTAAATTAATTATCATTGGAAAAATTCTATCATTTTCGATAGAGTAGAAAAATTGCTATTTTTAAGCTTGTGAATATGATAGAATAAAGCAAAATAGCTCACTAAACTGTTTACGTTTAAAACAGTCAATTTATTCAATTTATTGCGTAATTTTCATTATGTGTTATTTGAAAATAGTCTCTCTATATTTAATAAATGGACAAGATTGTTTACATCTGGACCTCTATCATAAATAAAAGCATTTACGACATTGAGATAGACATTGAGATAATTTTGTTGTATCATTGAAAAAATTATCTTTGGATAATAGAGAGAGTATGGTGCAGGGATTATTATAGTGATCTTCTACCTACATCTCTTCAATAAGTTCTTTTTGGTGGTCTAAAAAAATGGGCATATCATTGTTTGTCCCATATTGTCGGAAATCTTTGAAATTTGAGAGTACAAGTAACTGTTATCTCCGTCTCGGTCGAAGTGTTTCAACTTTCTATTTTGGGCGTCTCATTTAAAATGTCTCAACCCAAAAAAGGAAAGTTTTTATTACTATTCCACTCACTCATTCTCTCTCTTATTTTACTTTTACACTCACAACATTCTCTCTCCTAACTATTCCTCCCACTCATTCTCTCTCCTATTTAATTTTTCATACTCACAACAATATTTAAACTTTTTATCTTTCCTACATCACTTTCCTTAATTACCGAGCCAAACCCATTTTGAGACACTTTGACCGGGATGGAGGGAGTAATATTTTGTGCTATTTCCGTCCACCATTATTTCCTTCCACAAAGTTAGAATTAGTGACAACTTGCTAAACTTTAACAAAGATTTTGTGAAAATATATATAAAAAAAAATTGTTATTTATACATCATTAAAAATATTCTTAATAATTTTTGAAATCTTATTAAAGTTTTTTTTTTTCAGACGATGTTTAAAAGAATTGGAAAAGATGCAACAATTGATCACGATGTCTGCTACAATATCACATGTTTCTTGAATTAATTGAGCGATCAGGAATGATTAAATGTATAATATGTGAGGTCCATCGATTTGTTAAATGGATAGCGATCAGGAATGATTAAATGTATAATATGTGAGTTGGAAAATATCTACTCCCTCCGTCCCATTATTTCCTTCACCATTTTGGCTTCGAAACGCAAATTAAGAAAATGGGTGGGAAGAAAAAATGTTGTGAGTGTAATTTGAAAATAGGAGAGAGAAATTTGAAAATAGGAGAGAGAATGAGTGGAGGGAATAATAAATTATAATGGTGTTGTGAGTATTAAAATAATGTAGGAGATAGAATGAGTGGAGGGAATAGTAAAGATTCTTTGCCAAAAAAGGAAAGGTGAAGTTTTCAATGGGACACCAAAAATGGCAAAAAGTGAAGTTATTAATGGGACGGAGGGAGTATAGTATAAATGGGAACTGCCTTGCTACAGTACAATGAAAAGTTTCATAAGTCAAATTTCCCATTTTGCCCTCACTAAGTTGTTCCTTTCCCATTTTGCCCTTAAAAAAAAAAAACACGTGTCCTTGAACACGGGCTTGCTCTAGTATTATAAATGTGAACGGATAAATTTCACCAATTAGTTCAAATCATTGGATCCGAAAATTTTGGAAAGAAGTAGTACAATTATAGAAGCATGTTATGATGAGGGTTAAATTTTCAGTCTTCAAAAAGTCAATGAGTTTGGGCCAACTATAATTAATCTCAGACAAAAACTTGGGTGAGAACATGAAAACCCGTCTCACTCATGAGACGGGTCGGATCTTGACCCATCACCCGCCCAACAAAGCCAACCCGCGCCTCCGCCCAAGCTTTTTGCATATGGGCGGTCGCCCAAGCTGGAATGGGCGGTCGCCCAAGCCCACATTTGCCTTAAGCCCAATCCTTCAGCCAACATAAAGTAATAGTTTGTATACATTAAAGTAATAGTTTGTATACATTAAAGTAATACATATATACAGAAAAGTAATAATGTTTTTTCCTATGTTTTCTTCGCTTGGCAAAAGTAATACTTATTATAACTAAAATGTAACAAACGTGTTATTTATATATAATAGTATTTGTACATAATTGTAACACATATGTATAGGTATATATGTTTTCATGTAAAAGTATTACATTATCTATAGAAATATGTTACAATTTCATCTATCAAAGTGTTACATTTACTTGTATAAACTATTACATTCATATAAATGAGTTAGGGAAAAACTATTACTTAAAGTAATACATAGAAAACTTAGGAAAAAACACTATTACTTTTCTGTATATATGTATTACTTTAATGTATACAAACTATTACTTTAATGTATACAAACTATTACTTTAAGAGATGGTAACTATTACTTTTTCTCAGAAAAAACAAAAAAAAATGGCCTATAAAAGGCTGCCACGTGGCGGGTCATGACCCATGAGTCATGGGTCGACCCGTCTCACCCATGAGACGGATCATACCCGTCTCACAGGAGACCAGCTCTTAATCTCAACCTAATTGCATGTGTAGTAGAATAGAAACAAAAAAAAGGAATATAACTTTTTTAACGGAAAAGTGAAGAAGAAAAGTAGATATGGGGGTAAAAGAAGGGGAAAATTCTCGTGATTGAAGTTAAAAAAGGGAAGATACATCAAGAAGGGGCTAGAGGCTACAGGGTTAAAAGTTAGTGGGCCTAAGTGCTAAAAAGAAGAAGAATAAAACACTTATTCATGTGAGTTTTATTTGTTTTAGTAGGCAATGACTTTGCAGATTAATTAAGTTTTTTTTTTTTTTCTTATTTTACCAGATAGGGTCCAAGATCCAGATAAGAAGTTGTTTTCGATGCTGTCTGTAGTATTTCTTGTGAAAACAACATTGGGGGTTGAAGAGTAGAGCTCTTAATTTGGTACCATTTGTCTGGATATTTCGTTATTTCAAAATAGAGTAGGTTTTGGGGGAAACTAGTTTCTCCCTAATATTATAAAAAGTCTTGTTTTAAAAATTGAAACAAAGGCACGTACAATTTTTTTTTTTAATAAAAAACAAGACTTTTTATAATATTTGGTGAAACTAGTTTCCCCCGAAATTTTCTGAATAAATTATGGATGCCAAATCCATAACAAAAATAAAAATAAATTGCACGCTTTAATTTCTCACTTCTACTAATACAAACGTCTCTTGTGATCGCGTCTTTCTTGCCCGCATTGTCCCGTATTGGTCTGAGGTGGATTTGAGATGGGACGGAAAATTTCAGGCCCGCGAAGAATTCGATACGTCCCGTCCCGTTTCGTGTAGTTGTGGGATATCATATACTCCCTCCGTCCCGCTTATTACTTCACCATTTTGGCTCTGGCGCGCAAATTAAGGTGGAGAAAATGTTGTGAGTGTAATTTGAAAATAGGAGAGAGAATGAGTGGAGGGAATAGTAAATTATAATGGTGTTGTGAGTATTAAAATAATGTAGGAGAGAGAATGAGTGGAGGGAATAGTAAAGATTCCTTTGCCAAAAAAGGAAAGGTGAAGCTTTCAATGGGACACCCAAAATGGCAAAATGTGAAGTTATCAGCGGGACGGAGGGAGTATTGGTTTCGTTACATCCCGTTATTCCGAATTGACGGTTGTATTAAAGAGGTACATATATTAATTTGTTTTTTTAATGATTTTTTTAATAAAATAAATAGGTTTTCTTAATAGTGGTGATTGAACCCTAATCTTTTATATGAAAAGAAGGGAATATCGAATGTCGATTGAGCTGCAACTCACTTGAGCGAGAGCTATTTGACACATTTTTTTATTGCCCCAAACATTTAAATCTAAGGAGAAATCTCAATATAACGGCCAAATTCGAAAACTATGTAAATGCCATTCATTGGTCTATCGAATACAAACACATTTGATCAAGCGTAAAATCTAGGGAAAAACGCGTTTCTCCATAAGTTATGAAGAAACGGGTTACGGGTATCCAGAACCTTTTGAAAGGATATTCAGAAACTTTTTGTATTGGCCATGACCTTGTCCATTACGGTTGCCACGGATATCGTCTCAGGTTCTGGATATCCAGAACCCTTTGAAAGGATATCCAGAAGCTTATGAAATTGATATCCAGAAATTTTCAAAATGTTTCTGGATATTCATTTGATGGTTTCTGGATATACATTTGAAGGTTTCTGGATATCCAGAAACCTTCAATAAGCAATTTCTTGTCTTGGCCTTGGATTTGGCTTCAAATCTATTTTTTCTGGATATCCGCCCAAAGGTTTCTAGATATCCGTTCCAAAGCTTCTGGATATCCAGAACCCTTTGAGACTGATATCCAGAAATTTTCTTCTAATTATCAAATGTATAGCTTCTGGCTATTAAAAACGCGTTTCTCCATAGTTATGGAGAAACGCGTTTCTCAGCAGACCTACTCTTGATCAAGAGATCTTATCACGAGTCCATCCAAAAAAATTATGAATGGCATTGGTGTATTACAAATACTCCATCCATTCCATAAAAATTATTATATATTTTTTAATATATGATATGTAACGACCCGAAATTTTCACAACAATAATAATAATAATTCTCCAATATAAATAATAATTTAAAATCAAATAACGGTAACTAAAATCTAACAAAAATTTTAAAGTCTTACAAACTCTCAAATAACTGCAATAACTAACTAAAGAGTCTAAAATGAAATAAATTAAACCGATCCTTGAACTCCTTATGAAGTGCTCCCGAACCGTTTCACATTCTTCCTATATGAAATCTGAAAGAAAAGGAGATGAAAGGGTGAGCGAACAATGTCCAGTAAGTTTATATACAACCCCTCCGGTTAGCTAAGGAGGAGTTGACCAAGAAATATCAAACGATACAATTTCAAATAAAACTCGAAGACATAACGTAACACAAATGCGAAATAGTTATTTACCAAATCTCAAACCAAATGTCTATCAAAATTTCCACGGTTTCCCAAACTGAGTTGACAATTATTTTGGAGTTTCAAATGATGACGAAATCGATTCAAAATTGACTCGAATGATTTTACTTAATTAAAACCGTCTCATACCGGTTTAATTAACTAAACCACTCACAAAAAGTTATAAGGAAATTCAAAGGACCGATAAGTCGAACAAAATTGACTCTAATGATCTAGTTATCTACAACCGTCTCATACCGGCCGTAGATAATCAAATCATTCACGTACATCATGATCACATAAGTGGTCCACCGACCTTATCAAACCAAAATTCCATAAAGGGAACAAAATTGACTCATGAGTCCTAAACAAGTGTATCCGGAACACCCCACCACTAATTTGAAGTGGTGTACTGAGTTTGCCTTAAGGCCAAAATATCAAATATACCCGTCGAAACAGGTTGTCTAACTTAGTGATCATTAATGAAATAAAATTATATCATATCAAAACTCATTTTATACAAAATATGAACTTCCACAAGGACAATAAAATTTTCATATTTACGAAACAAAAGAACGATTTAAGCAAACGAATAGCAAAAGATTAACAAATAACGGTAAACGAGGAGTCAAAACAAATACTGACGCGAGGTCGGCCTTACGTATCAAAGGAACGTACATCGCCAAGAAATATGCGGAAGCCTAAAAAATGAAACGGAACATAAATCAATTAACTTAAGGATGTATAATCCCTTACCTTCGATTGAGGTCTTTCTTAAAGTACTTGAACGACAACAAAGTCTTCACTAGTGCCTTCCAAAATCTCCTCCTTCCTTCTTCAATCTCGCCTTCTCCATTCCACTAAAACAATAAACATTTCTTTCTAACTTCTCTTGGTGTACGAGCTCTCTAAGACTCACATCACTATTTATACTCCATCTCAAAACTCTTTCACCAAGTTACAACCATCAACATTATTACCTAATTTATTGTGTCCTAATTAATATCCATTATTAGTATGATTAATTTTCTTAATAATTATTCTACTAATTACTCCTTAACCACCACAATTATTATCACTAATAACCTTCCTCATAATTACCTTGTTAAAAACGGCTAATGATTACTTCGAATTAATGACTCGCTTTAAATCCAAAATTAACATCCCTACTTAATGACCATTAATATTTATTATTATTTATTTTATTTATTTTTTTAAACCTAGCCCAAAAGGTATTATAAGCCCATTAAGTAACTTAAGCCCAAAACAATTGGCCAACAACTTCTAACCCAACTAATATAAGGAATAACAAATAATAAAATCATTTATTAATTAAAAAGGGTCAAATTCATTAATAAAATAAAAAGGTTTTACTAAATCTAAGCTCAATACCAAAGTCCAACTCATCTAAATAATTTAAACCCACATAATATAATTCCTAGAACTTCAATATAATTATTAGTCCCTCTAAAAGCCTAATTGAAAATTTAACAATTTACCAAATAATCCTCGAAAATTTTTGGGTTATTACATTCTTACCCCCTTAAAAGAAGTTTAGTCCTCTAAACTTTCATAATCCGATGAAGCAACTAATTTTATCATATCAATTTACACTAAATACTCCAAGAATGACACTGAGGTCAAACCTAAGACTTCAAATCAAACTTATCCTCACACAATATAAACTCCCAAAGATCTAAAGGATCAAATCAAACTTATCCTCATACAAACCTAAATTCCAAGAATCTAAAGCCAAATCTTTGATACCAACTGTAACGACCCGAAATTTCCACGACAATAATAATAATAATTCTCCAATATAAATAATAATTCAAAACCAAATAACGATAACTAAAATTCAACAAAATTTTAAAGTCTTACAAACTCTCAAATAACTGCAATAACTAACTAAAGAGACTAAAATGAAATAAATTAAACCGATCCTTGAACTCCTTATGAAGTGCTTCCGAACCGTTCCACATTCTTCCTATATGAAATCTGGAAGAAAAGGAGATGAAAGGGTGAGCGAACAATGCCCAAGAAGTTTATATACAACCCCTCCCATACTAAAGAGGAGTTGTCTGAAGAAATATCAAACGATACAATTTCAAATAAAACTCGAAGACATAAGAAAACACAAATTCGAAATAGTTATTTACCAAATCTCAAACCAAATGTCTTTCAAAATCTCCACGGTTTCCCAAACTGAGTTGACAATTATTTTGGAGTTTCAAATGATGACGAAATCGATTCAAAATTGACTCGAATGATTTACTTAATTAAAACCGTCCCATACCAGTTTTAATTAACTAAACCACTCACAGATTATAAGAAAATTCAAAGGACTGATAAGCTGAACAAAATTGACTCGAATGATATAGTTATCTACAACCGTCCCATACCAGCCGTAGATAATCAAATAATTCACAGACATCATGATCACATAAGTGGTCCACTGACCTTATCAAACCAAAATTCCATAAAGGGAACAAAATTGACTCCGCAGAGTCCTAAACAGTGTATCCGGAACACCCCACCACTAATTTGAAGCGGTGTACTGAGTTTGCCCGAAGGCCAAAATATCAAATATACCCGCCGAAACAGGTTGTCTAACTTAGTGATCATTAATGAAATAAAATTATATCATATCAAAACTCATTTTATACAAAATATGAACTTCCACAAGGACAATAAAATTTTCATATTTACGAAACCAAAGAACGATTTAAGCAAACGAATAGCAAAAGATTAACAAATAACGGTAAACGAGGGAGTCAAAACAAATACTGACGCGAGATCAGTTTTTACGTATCAAAGGAACGTACATCGCCAAGAAATATGCGAAAGCCTAAAAAATGAAACGGAACGAAAATCAATTAACTTAAGGATGTATAATTCCTTACCTTCGATTGAGGTCTTTCTTAAAGTACTTGAACGACAACAAAGCCTTCACTAGTGCCTTCCAAAATCTCCTCCTTCCTTCTTCAGTCTCGCCTTCTCCGTTCCACTAAAACAATAAACATTTCTTTCTAACTTCTCTTGGTGTACGAGCTCTCTAAGACTCACATCACTATTTATACTCCATCTCAAAACTCTTTCACCAAGTTATAACCATCAACATTATTACCTAATTTATTGTGTCCTAATTAATATCTATTATTAGTATGATTAATTTTCTTAATAATTATTCTACTAATTACTCCTTAACCGCCACAATTATTATCACTAATAACCTTCCTCATAATTACCTTATTAAAAACGGCTAATGATTACTTCGAATTAATGACTCGCTTTAAATCCAAAATTAACCTCCCTACTTAATGACCATTAATATTTATTATTATTTATTTTTTTAAACCTAGTCCAAAAGGTATTCTAAGCCCATTAAGTAACTTAAGCCCAAAACAATTGGCCCACAACTTCTAACCCAACTAATATAAGAAATAACAAATAATAAAATCATTTATTAATTAAAAAGGGTCAAATTCATTAATAAAATAAAAGGATTTTACTAAATCTAAGCCCAATACCAAAGCCCAACTCATCTAAATAATTTAAACCCACATAATATAATTTTTAGGACTTCAATATAATTATTAGTCCCTCTAAAAGCCTAATTGAAAATTTAACAATTTACCAAATAATTCTTGGAGTATTTAGTGTAAATATATCCAGAAACCTTCAAAATGATATCCAGAAACTTTCAAAATGTTTCTGGATATTCATTTGATGGTTTCTGGATATACATTTGAAGGTTTCTGGATATCCATAAACCTTCAATAAGCAATTTCTGGTCTTGGCCTTGGATTTGGCTTCAAATCTATTTTTTCTGAATATCCGCCCAAAGGCTTCTGAATATCCGTTCCAAAGCTTCTGGATATCCAGAACCCTTTGAGACTGATATCCAGAAATTTTCTTCTGGTTATCAAATGTATAGCTTCTGGCTATTAAAAACGCGTTTCTCCATAGTTATGGAGAAACGCGTTTCTCAGCAGACCTACTCTTGATCAAGAGATCTTATCACGAGTCCATCCAAAAAAATTATGAATGGCATTGGTGTATTACAAATACTCCATCCATTCCATAAAAATTATTATATATTTTTTAATATATGATATGTAACGACCCGAAATTTTCACAACAATAATAATAATAATTCTCCAATATAAATAATAATTTAAAATCAAATAACGGTAACTAAAATCTAACAAAAATTTTAAAGTCTTACAAACTCTCAAATAACTGCAATATCTAACTAAAGAGTCTAAAATGAAATAAATTAAACCGATCCTTGAATTCCTTATGAAGTGCTCCCGAACCGTTTCACATTCTTCCTATATGAAATCTGAAAGAAAAGGAGATGAAAGGGTGAGCGAACAATGCCCAGTAAGTTTATATACAACCCCTCCGGTTACTAAGGAGGAGTTGACCCGAAGAAATATCAAACGATACAATTTCAAATAAAACTCGAAGACATAACAGAACACAAATTCGAAATAGTTATTTACCAAATCTCAAACCAAATGTCTATCAAAATCTCCACGGTTTCCCAAACTGAGTTGACAATTATTTTGGAGTTTCAAATGATGACGAAATCGATTCAAAATTGACTCGAATGATTTACTTAATTAAAACCGTCTCATACCAGTTTTAATTAACTAAACCACTCACAGGTTATAAGGAAATTCAAAGGACTGATAAGCTGAACAAAATTGACTCTAATGATCTAGTTATCTACAACGTCTCATACCGCCGTAGATAATCAAATCATTCACGACATCATGATCACATAAGTGGTCCACCGACCTTATCAAACCAAAATTCCATAAAGGGAACAAAATTGACTCACAGAGTCCTAAACAACAGATCCTCGAACACCCCACCACTAATTTGAAGTGGTGTACTGAGTTTGCCTTAAGGCCAAAATATCAAATATACCCGTCGAAACAGGTTGTCTAACTTAGTGATCATTAATGAAATAAAATTATATCATATCAAAACTCATTTTATACAAAATATGAACTTCCACAAGGACAATAAAATTTTCATATTTACGAAACAAAAGAACGATTTAAGCAAACGAATAGCAAAAGATTAACAAATAACGGTAAACGAGGAGTCAAAACAAATACTGACGCGAGGTCAGCTTTTACGTATCAAAGGAACGTACATCGCCAAGAAATATGCGGAAGCCTAAAAAATGAAACGGAACATAAATCAATTAACTTAAGGATGTATAATCCCTTACCTTCGATTGAGGTCTTTCTTAAAGTACTTGAACGACAACAAAGTCTTCACTAGTGCCTTCCAAAATCTCCTCCTTCCTTCTTCAATCTCGCCTTCTCCATTCCACTAAAACAATAAACATTTCTTTCTAACTTCTCTTGGTGTACGAGCTCTCTAAGACTCACATCACTATTTATACTCCATCTCAAAACTCTTTCACCAAGTTACAACCATCAACATTATTACCTAATTTATTGTGTCCTAATTAATATCCATTATTAGTATGATTAATTTTCTTAATAATTATTCTACTAATTACTCCTTAACCACCACAATTATTATCACTAATAACCTTCCTCATAATTACCTTGTTAAAAACGGCTAATGATTACTTCGAATTAATGACTCGATTTAAATTCAAAATTAACCTTCCTACTTAATGACCATTACTATTTATTATTATTTATTTTATTTATTTATTTTTAAACCTAGCCCAAAAGGTATTCTAAGCCCATTAAGTAGCTTAAGCCCAAAGCAATTGGCCCACAACTTCTAACCCAACTAATATAAGGAATAACAAATAATAAAATCATTTATTAATTAAAAAGGGTCAAATTCATTAATAAAATAAAAAGGTTTTACTAAATCTAAGCTCAATACCAAAGTCCAACTCATCTAAATAATTTAAACCCACATAATATAATTCCTAGAACTTCAATATAATTATTAGTCCCTCTAAAAGCCTAATTGAAAATTTAACAATTTACCAAATAATCCTCGAAAATTTTTGGGTTATTACATTCTTACCCCCTTAAAAGAAGTTTAGTCCTCTAAACTTTCATAATCCGATGAAGCAACTAATTTTATCATATCAATTTACACTAAATACTCCAAGAATGACACTGAGGTCAAACCTAAGACTTCAAATCAAACTTATCCTCACACAATATAAACTCCCAAAGATCTAAAGGATCAAATCAAACTTATCCTCATACAGCCTAAATTCCAAGAATCTAAAGCCAAATCTTTGATACCAACTGTAACGACCCGAAATTTCCACGACAATAATAATAATAATTCTCCAATATAAATAATAATTCAAAACCAAATAACGATAACTAAAATTCAACAAAATTTTAAAGTCTTACAAACTCTCAAATAACTGCAATAACTAACTAAAGAGACTAAAATGAAATAAATTAAACCGATCCTTGAACTCCTTATGAAGTGCTTCCGAACCGTTCCACATTCTTCCTATATGAAATCTGGAAGAAAAGGAGATGAAAGGGTGAGCGAACAATGCCCAGTAAGTTTATATACAACCCCTCCGGTTACTAAAGAGGAGTTGTCCTGAAGAAATATCAAACGATACAATTTCAAATAAAACTCGAAGACATAACAAAACACAAATTCGAAATAGTTATTTACCAAATCTCAAACCAAATGTCTATCAAAATCTCCACGGTTTCCCAAACTGAGTTGACAATTATTTTGGAGTTTCAAATGATGACGAAATCGATTCAAAATTGACTCGAATGATTTACTTAATTAAAACCGTCCCATACCAGTTTTAATTAACTAAACCACTCACAGATTATAAGAAAATTCAAAGGACTGATAAGCTGAACAAAATTGACTCGAATGATATAGTTATCTACAACCGTCCCATACCAGCCGTAGATAATCAAATCATTCACAGACATCATGATCACATAAGTGGTCCACTGACCTTATCAAACCAAAATTCCATAAAGGGAACAAAATTGACTCCGCAGAGTCCTAAACAGTGTATCCGGAACACCCCACCACTAATTTGAAGTGGTGTACTGAGTTTGCCTTAAGGCCAAAATATCAAATATACCCGTCGAAACAGGTTGTCTAACTTAGTGATCATTAATGAAATAAAATTATATCATATCAAAACTCATTTTATACAAAATATGAACTTCCACAAGGACAATAAAATTTTCATATTTACGAAACAAAAGAACGATTTAAGCAAACGAATAGCAAAAGATTAACAAATAACGGTAAACGAGGAGTCAAAACAAATACTAACGCGAGGTCAGCTTTTACGTATCAAAGGAACGTACATCGCCAAGAAATATGCGGAAGCCTAAAAAATGAAACGGAACAGAAATCAATTAACTTAAGGATGTATAATCCCTTACCTTCGATTGAGGTCTTTCTTAAAGTACTTGAACGACAACAAAGTCTTCACTAGTGCCTTCCAAAATCTCCTCCTTCCTTCTTCAATCTCGCCTTCTCCATTCCACTAAAACAATAAACATTTCTTTCTAACTTCTCTTGGTGTACGAGCTCTCTAAGACTCACATCACTATTTATACTCCATCTCAAAACTCTTTCACCAAGTTACAACCATCAACATTATTACCTAATTTATTGTGTCCTAATTAATATCCATTATTAGTATGATTAATTTTCTTAATAATTATTCTACTAATTACTCCTTAACCACCACAATTATTATCACTAATAACCTTCCTCATAATTACCTTGTTAAAAACGGCTAATGATTACTTCGAATTAATGACTCGCTTTAAATCCAAAATTAACATCCCTACTTAATGACCATTAATATTTATTATTATTTATTTTATTTATTTTTTTAAACCTAGCCCAAAAGGTATTATAAGCCCATTAAGTAACTTAAGCCCAAAACAATTGGCCAACAACTTCTAACCCAACTAATATAAGGAATAACAAATAATAAAATCATTTATTAATTAAAAAGGGTCAAATTCATTAATAAAATAAAAAGGTTTTACTAAATCTAAGCTCAATACCAAAGTCCAACTCATCTAAATAATTTAAACCCACATAATATAATTCCTAGAACTTCAATATAATTATTAGTCCCTCTAAAAGCCTAATTGAAAATTTAACAATTTACCAAATAATCCTCGAAAATTTTTGGGTTATTACATTCTTACCCCCTTAAAAGAAGTTTAGTCCTCTAAACTTTCATAATCCAATGAAGCAACTAATTTTATCATATCAATTTACACTAAATACTCCAAGAATGACACTGAGGTCAAACCTAAGACTTCAAATCAAACTTATCCTCACACAATATAAACTCCCAAAGATCTAAAGGATCAAATCAAACTTATCCTCATACAGCCTAAATTCCAAGAATCTAAAGTCAAAGCTTTGATACCAACTGTAACGACCCGAAATTTCCACGACAATAATAACAATAATTCTCCAATATAAATAATAATTCAAAACCAAATAACGATAACTAAAATTCAACAAAATTTTAAAGTATTACAAACTCTCAAATAACTGCAATAACTAACTAAAGAGACTAAAATGAAATAAATTAAACCGATCCTTGAACTCCTTATGAAGTGCTTTCGAACTGTTCCACATTCTTCCTATATGAAATCTGGAAGAAAAGGAGATGAAAGGGTGAGCGAACAATGCCCAGTAAGTTTATATACAACCCCTCCGGTTACTAAAGAGGAGTTGTCCTGAAGAAATATCAAACGATACAATTTCAAATAAAACTCGAAGACATAACAAAACACAAATTCGAAATAGTTATTTACCAAATCTCAAACCAAATGTCTATCAAAATCTCCACGGTTTCCCAAACTGAGTTGACAATTATTTTGGAGTTTCAAATGATGACGAAATCGATTCAAAATTGACTCGAATGATTTACTTAATTAAAACCGTCCCATACCAGTTTTAATTAACTAAACCACTCACAGATTATAAGAAAATTCAAAGGACTGATAAGCTGAACAAAATTGACTCGAATGATATAGTTATCTACAACCGTCCCATACCAGCCGTAGATAATCAAATAATTCACAGACATCATGATCACATAAGTGGTCCACTGACCTTATCAAACCAAAATTCCATAAAGGGAACAAAATTGACTCCGCAGAGTCCTAAACAGTGTATCTGGAACACCCCACCACTAATTTGAAGCGGTGTACTGAGTTTGCCCGAAGGCCAAAATATCAAATATACCCGCCGAAACAGGTTGTCTAACTTAGTGATCATTAATGAAATAAAATTATATCATATCAAAACTCATTTTATACAAAATATGAACTTCCACAAGGACAATAAAATTTTCATATTTACGAAACTGTAAGTACCCCAATCTGGATCACACCCTTTCACACACACGGGAAACACCGCAGACTCATCAACACAGTCTCGACGACCCCTCTCACTCAAAACCCTCTCTAAACCCCCAACCAAACCAAGGGAGGAGCCTTCCTGGGATAAAAAGGGACAAAAGGACCTTTTGGGAATTTTCAGAAATCGTAGCAATTAAGGTCCGTACGGACCTCTTTGTGTCAATGATTACTAAATCCCCTTAAAGTCCACAATATTCCCTCAAATCCCTAAGAAATGATTACTCCCTCGCAGAGTTGGTCCGTACGGACCTCTTTGCATGCAAGATGGTCCGTACGGACCTTATTGCTCGTGGGACACCATCATTCCGTAATATTCACCATCATTGCGCATTCCCTCAAATCGAGGAAATCCAAAATTCTCGGGATAACCAAGAAGGTCCGTACGACCTCTTTGCTCCGAAATTTTTACTATAAATAGAGGGCTCCCCCTCCTCATTTTCACACTCCTCCCTCTTCTCTCTTCCTCCCTTAGCCTTCTGGCTCCCCTCTAAGTCCTCTCGAGGCACTCCCGGCCCCTTTCGGATCCTTTCGAGGCCTTCCGAGCCACCTCGTGGTGCTCCGAAGCCTCCCAAGCGCTCCCGAGACGCTCCCGCGCCGCCCCCGAGGCACTCTCGAGGTACTCGAGGCCCCTCGTGGTACTCCGAGGCCTCGCTCGGTCTTTCCACGGTGTCCCGCTCTTTCCGAGTCAAACCGACGATCCCAAATCACGCCGAAACTCGCCCCGAGTGACTCGCCACCACAACGCACGCCGAACCTCTCGCCCGAGTGATCCCGACGATCCCCACGCACGCCGAACCTCTCGCCCCGAACGCAGCCTACAACCTCAACTCACGCCGAAACTCGTCCGCGGACAACCGGCATCTCCCGGGCAATCCCGATCCGTACCTAACGCTACTCCGACCTCAAACACCATTCCCCAAATGGAAGACGTACGCGAACCAACATTGGTAAGGCTTCCTTCCATTACTATTTCAATACATTTTCATACATAGCATACAATGTAGACATCCGATACAAAGCATGCATTTTTAAAAGCACACACAAACACACACACACAACATTTAAAGGATATTAGGTATTCGAAAGACTCGTTTACGAGGCTACTCTGTGAGCTCTAATATTCTAATATTCTCTTCCCTGGGGAGTCATCTCGACCTCCGAACTCAAAATCTCATCACACAAAAAACAGCTTTAAAATTATCTTTAAACCGATGCCCTTTTTCAATGTTTTGGGCTTAATAAAAACGGCGTGGCGACTCTACAAATGCGAAAACAAACGGCGAGACACCTCCAACCCGAAAACGCTGCAAAGCTGGGAAAATGCCGATGCCGGGCCGCGAGGCCCGCTCGGATCCGGGTAATTTCGCTGGCGACTCCATTGGGAAATTTTGTTTTAAAAACTTTTAAACAAAACAAAAGATTTTTAAAACGATGATGAGGGTCAAACTTTCATTTTACCCCTTCCTTTAATCACAGGTGTGTGTGTGCATCGTGCTTCGTTTTTATTTTACAAAAAATAAAAATACAAAAAATGCATCAATATACATCTCGTGCATACATTTAAAATTCTTCAAAAACTTCTATTTTACTCGTAAAAGAATTTTAGAGACCGCACACTACGCGCACCGCCGCTCTGCTACACCGCACTCTACTCACACCGCCGCCTGCTACACCGCACACTATGCGCACCGGCCGCCGGATACACCGCACACTACAACCCTCAACCCGGAGTGGTCTCGCTTGCAGTCCGTTAGGTCTTCCTAGGCCTCTTGGACGCGCACGGGATCATTCCAAACATCCCATCCTAGCCAAGCGTCAACCCCGCACGTTTGAGTCTCGAGTCACACTCGTCCGGCACTCGGCTGGTTTTTACTCAGCCCGTGTCATACACTCGGATACATATACCATGCCGCCATTTTCTCGAGTCAAGGCTCGGAACTCAAGATCCCTCGCGCAAGCAAAGCGATGAAAGGTCATGCTAAAATCTTGACCTCGATCTTGATTTCCGGCTACACTCGTACGATGTTCCGTCCCGGATATACATCCATGCTCGCATGACACCATGTCATCACGCCTTTGATACGTCGCCCATAACGATATGACCCAGCCTAACGCCTAACGTCACTGTATCCTTGCGCAAGCAAGGTAAAGAGAGGTCATGCGCGAACTTCGACTCCGATCTTGACTCAGCCGTCGGCCTTGCTCACTATTCACATGGCTAACGCATCAAAACGAACATGACAGGCTCGGTCCTTAGGTTCGAATTTTCTTTTAGGCCGGTGGAAACCGCTTGTGTGAGGACCCCGACCCGAAACCTACACGTGTCCCGAGCTGGAGCGTCCTCAAACTAACCCAATTCTCCTAATTTTTTAAAAACTTTGATTTCATCTCCAAACTTAAACACAACCATTTCAAAGTAACTCTACTCCTTCCACATTGGAGGGAGAGTTAACCAACCACGAAAATAATAAACGGTTTTAGTTACAAAAGATATCGAATATAATATGGAATTAAAGTTTATGAATACAACCCTTTAAAAGAATTAAGCTAACAAACACTTTCTACACCAATCTAACATAACCTGACAATTCCCAAAATACCACTTCTAAACTCCTTTCCGCCCTTACTTGGTCGGTCCACCTGCCTCGGAATCCAAAACAAGAAAGGGAGAGGGGTGAGAATAAATCTCAATGAGCTATTATGAATGCAAAGAATATGCCATATAAGATGCAACACATCAAAAGACATATCCACATAACCCGAGAGGCTCCCCTCGCCAACCGCCCCATACCGGCTGGAAACAACGACCATCTCAAAGCATGAATATATCACAACACATAAGTACGATAAAGTAACACTTAGAAGGATACTCGAGCCAAGGTTTCATCTCCAAAGGGATATACACAACCGAGCAAGAAGAATAAATAAGAAGCCGGCGTTCCGAACCATGAACACACAAGTACCATAGGGATTCTCCGACACACAAATCATATCCCCTATGAAACTAGACCATCTACCTCAAAAGGAGATGCTAGCCCACAAATCCCACACAAGGGGGACACTCAGTTACCAATGTATGAATTATAATGAACTTGGCTCGATGCCATTATAATTCAATACATTGTCCAACAAACAAATAAATCAATACCAAACTGATTTACATAACTAAGCACAAGAATAACATACTTGCTTAACTAAACATTGTATGATCCAAAGTAGGGATACATACCACAACAAAGATATCATGAAGATAGCAATACTATATCAAGTATTCAACATATTAGCACAACGGGCTATAAATTCAGATCAACATGTACGCTAGGAATTCCAAAGTAGGGAATCCTACAACAATATCATAACGACAGAAATACTATAACGAGTATTCAACATTATCAAGCACATAATAGATACTTGAATACAATCCACAAAAAGGGATAACAATATATCAACATGGAAAATATACTCATGTCTAACCAATATCATAGTGCAACAATAAATCAACACACTACGCATAATATAACCAATGTATATGAACTCAAAGTAAGGCAAGGAAATACCATCAATCCATCCTACAAGGTCTTTATACAATAATACAAGGCCTCTATGAAGATCCAAGTTCAATTTACCAAGTTAGAATCATTTCTGCTAAGTTACCAAACTAGGTTAACTAGCGCTTTCCAAGCAACATTTAAAGTACTTCCCCAATTCCATTTTGATCACTTAGGATGTCAATGTGTAGCCAAAGTATTCTACTTTAATCTAGGTTAAAGAGATTCCATTTTGGTTCGAGTTTGATTAGGTTTGAACAACTCTAAACTTGATGTGAAAACTGTGCCAGTGGCACGACTCGTGCAGCCCTGTGGCACGACTCGTGCCCATCGCACCTTCCTTCGAATCTGTCGTCCCCTACAAGGCACGACTTCCTTATAAACCTAGTCACGACTCGCCCCACACCTTAGGCACGACTGCGTGCCTGCACAGGCACGACTCTTGACCTGAGCCCAGAATCAACATAGATGCAGAAATCCTTCATCACTTATACCCATTTGTTCCCAACCAAGATTCCTTTATTTTGTGTATACCTAGAAAGCTTACTAACTTCATACTTCACATACTAAATCATTTTAGACCCAAATATGTTATAAATCTAAATCATTTATCACATGATTTCCAATAAACCAATCTTCCAACCAAGAGCCTTCTAATTTGTGAACCTAAGGGAAAATTCTAACTTTGTTACTTCCTTCTAACTCATTTAATCTCCAAAGTACCATGCCCTTAACCTAGATCATTACTACTTGGTTTTTTTCACCCCAATTACTACCAATTTTCAAGATTTCCATTTTAATCCAACTCAACTCATTTACTTTTACTCTTTAACACTTCCAAGAACAACAACACTTTCTATAACACTAACATTTTCCTCAAATCCAAGAAGGCTTCCCCAACGCATCAAATAGCCATTAGCACAACAATAACAACATTAAATATTCATGAACATTTAAAGAAGGGAAGGTCATAACAACTCACTTTAGGTTTTTAGGATGGAAGGTTGATCTTCTTAGCTTGATTTGTTCTTCTAGATGATCCATCCTCAAAATTGCTCTTAGACTTGGAAATGGTTAGAAGATGAGCTAGCTCCAAGACTTGGAAGGGAGCTTCCATGGATTGAGAGAGAAACTTCAAGGAGGAGAAGAAGAAGGGAGAAGGAGTATAATAATGATGATGATGGAGGGAGGTGGAGTGTATAAATGGTAAAGGAGAAAAAAGGGGGGGGGCCGGCCAAGAAGGGAGGGGAAGGGAGGGGAAAGTCAAGACAAGTATGGTCCCCCATATCATACTTTTAAAAGTTATCATCCTTTTATTTATTTCCCCTACACAACTAAACCTAACTACTCACATTTTATTTATTGTCAATTATTATACTTTTCCCAAGGACTTTATTTAATTTTCTCCATTATCTCATCCTATTATAAGAATCAATGATATAAAAAATGAACACATAATATTAACAATAATTTTAAAAGCACACAATATGATGTTAAATTAGTGCCTTCAGGTTAGGTCATTACACTCACTCCCCTTAAAGAAAATTCGCCTCTTCGAATTTGACTATCACTTTCCTAATCGATCAACCCGCCTCTACAAGTATACCTCAGACTTCAATTCCCAATTAGTCTCTTCAATGTTGTGATTCTTTCCCCAAAGAAATTAAATTTCTAATTCCATTAATAATATGATATTACCACTTAATGATCCAAGCATACTATACAAATTTCACTAACACGAATTTTCCGATCTCAACGAAAATGTAAATAATTAAAGTATTACAACTTAGGTCACCAAATACATTACAATATCACATTAAGACTTCAAATACTCTATAAGCTTCTCCAAGTCAGTCTATAAGTCAAATCACCCACCTCTTCTAAGCTTCAAATGGATTAACGAACTTTGGCGCCAATTTACCTTAGGCCTTGCCCTCCGAACTCACCCCCAACAAATTAGAGATCGATATTTTCTTCCCAAACTATGCCTCATACTGTTTTATCTTAATGTTAGAATGATAACTACTATTATACGCACTCAACCACTGGTAACCATACGTACTATTGACTACTAACATCCATTGTTCATGCCCGTAGCATATCATCAACAACAAGTAATGATTCCTCAACTTTTCACAAGGTTAAACTTAATAGCATTCCTACCTTCCCAAAAGGATCTTCCCGAACGATGTCTATCCAATCCATTTAACACTACGGGTTTTATACGATCGAACTATCCCCTAACATATGTGAGGACTTCATCGATAAACCTCTCATCGTGCTATATATATAACGAGTAGAAAATACAATTCAACTTTCTATAACGTAACAACATACCCCTCTTTACTTCCAATGTAACTCAATCATAAAAGCTATAGCGATAATACTCTCAAGTTCAACCTAGAACTCTAAATATTTTAATAAATCTTCTAACATCAACATTCTATTATCACCATTCAATATTCCAATTATGTTCGTGACTAGTGACAAATCAATATTCAAATTGAAGGGTTGGCCGCCCACAACGGGAGCCGATCCAACTCCAAAACAAAACCGAGTCTATTGTGATCGACACAATAATAACCCCACATTTATCAATTCATTTTTCTGACCAAAACTTGAATACAATTAATCATTATAGGGAAACTAGGTTGCAATTTCTACTTGCTTCGAACAATTTATATCTTTAGGATACCAAGTCTTTCTAAAGATTACAACATCTTTCAAAATTCCAAAGGATAATATAAAAAGAGATTCAAAGAGACCCGAATGGTGTATTTATTTAAAACAGGCCCATACCAGCTTTAATTAACTAAACCACTCACAATTTAAGAAATTTCAAAAGATTGATAAGCTAACAAAATAACTCGAGTGATTTAATTATCTACAACCGTCCCATACCAAATGGTAGATAGTTAAATTACTCACGTATTTCAATTTACACGAAAGTGGTTTACTGACCTTATTAAATCAATTATCCCCGAAGGGCACAATTGCTCATACCGAAGTTCAACACACACTTCCAAGTTTTAAAACACATTTAAACAATTCTAACATATTATTCTTGTTTAACTTCTATTTATAGTGTAGCCACCACTCATAATATTTTACTTAGTTGAATTCTCCGTAAGAAAACACAATCTCGCAATACTATTATTATCCTTGATAAATAACACTAAAACAATCACTAAGATTATAAACTAGGTAAATCATCCTCAAATTGCAATTAACCTTAACAAATAAAACTAACTTACTTCTTGTTAACCATCAACAACTCAAAATCCGCATAACGCCAATATCTCTCAAGCATCACACTAATCCCTCATATGAGTCACACAACTAAATCGACCTATAGGGTATAATCATCCTAAAGTATCCTTTCTTCCCATAAGATTCATCCTCATTTTCCTTTCTCATCAAATGCTAATCGTCTCTCAAAACAAACCATATATATACATTACCAATTTCTGAAGTTGATCCTTTAAGTCACCAATAACTGTATCTATTATACTTCTTCGCATTTACCCTATTTACCTCTCCATACTAATACACAATCCACAATTCAAAATGGTCATACTAGATATAAATGTTGTCTTAAGTATATCCTTAAAGCAAATTCTCACTGTAATTGTAACACTCCGAAAAATCCAACTAATAACCATTGAGTATCCTACTAGTTTCTAAAATCAGTCATACAAATCGTCAACAAGTGCTAACGAATACTTATTCTTCGCAGTTACTGTGAGGACCCCGACCCGGAACCTACACGTGTCCCGAGCTGGAGCGTCCTCAAACTATCCCAAATTTCCTAAACTTTTAAAACCTTTATTTAACTTTCAAAAATAAATACAATTATTATACCCATTTCATAATAAATCTATACTTTTTCACAAAGGAGAAATAGCTATCCAACTTAGAATATAAGAAACGTTTTTAGTTACGAAACGGCCTTGGTTATAACATAAAATAAAGATTTATAATTACAATTTCATAAATGAATTATACCAAAGTACACTTTCTATACCAACCTAATCATACCCCGACAAGTCCCACAATATAACTTCCAAACTCCTCACCGCCCTTACTTGACCGGTCCACCCGTCTCGGAATCTAAAACAAGAAAGGGGAGAGGGGTGAGAATAAATCTCAAACAAGCTATTATGGATGCAGCAAGATGCCATACAAGATGCAACACGTAGCATGGCAACACATCAAAAGACATATTCATATAACCCGAGAGGCTCCTGCCGCCAACCGTCCCATACCGGTTGGAGACAACGACCAAATTTCGCATGAATATATCACAACACATAAGTACGATAAAGTAACACTTAGAAGGATACTGAGCCGAGGTTTCATCTCCAAAAGGATATACACATCCGAGCAAAGAAGAATCGATGAAGCGGTTCCGAACCATGAACAATAACGGTACTGCAGGGACTCGGACACACAACGTATCCCCGGTGAAAACTAGACCATCTACCTCAAAAGGAGATGCTAGCCCACAAATCCCACACAAGGGGGACAAACTCGGCAATGTATGAATTATAATGAACTCGGCTCGGTGCCATTATAAATCCATAACATTGCCCAACAAACAATTAAATCAATACCACTGGATTTACATAACTAAGCACAAAGTAATAACATACTTGCTTAACCAAACATTGTATGATCCAAAGTAGGGATACATACTACAACAAAGATATCATGAAGATAGCAATACTATATCAAGTATTCAACATTATCAAGCACATAATAGATACTTGAATAAATTCCACAAAAAGGGATAACAATATATCAACATGGTAAAATATACTCATGTTCAACCAATAATCGAGTGCAAAGATTTGATCAACACACAATGCATAATATAATCAGTGTATATGAACTCAATGTAAGGCAAGGAAATATCATCAATCCATCCTACAAGGTCATTATACAATAAAACAAGGCCTCTATGAAGGTTCAAGCTCAATTTACTAAGTGGGAGTCACAATCTATAAGTGACCAACAATTTTGCTAACCATTCCTGCTCGGATTTACGCTAAACTTCCTGGGGTCTTGGGCGACCGCCCATACCTCTTGGGCGACCGCCCAAGAGGCTTTACAAGGCACACCAACTTCTGGACACATGGGCGGCCGCTCACGCCCTTGGGCGACCGCTCAAGTGCGGGATCCTTACATTCCCAAGCTTCCCAAATTGAAATCTCTTACTAATTTCTTTCACTTCCCAAGTTTTACTTCTACTCTAAATTAAAGATCAACAAGAAGATTTCCTAGCTTTACTAAGTTCCTCCTAAATCGTGCAACCCGAAGTAGAGAAGTTCTAATTTATTTATCATTCTACATTTTACCCATTTTATACTCTCCAAACCATCTTCCAAGAACATTATCCTCAACCAAATTCATTTACTCATTTTCCAACTCATGTAAGGCTCTAAAGCATGTAACACCCATTAATATAACAAGAACAATATTTATAATTTATGATCATTCATTAAGAAGTAAAGTCATAACAATTCACATACTAAGCCATGAAACCCAAAAATGATTAAATCTTATATTATTACCATTTGAAGCACTACCCATTTCACTATCACTTTCCAAGTATAAATTTCTTAATTTAATTAACCCATTTACTTACTTTCTTGACCCATTTTAATAACACATTTCAAATTAAATCTTCTAAACTAATTTCACCCATTTCTTATAATCAAATCATTTTCTATGAACCCAACTTTATTCTACTCATTTAACTCCATAGAATAATGTCTTAACCTAGATCATTATAAATTTCATGAATCATATCATTTCCTCAATCCAAGAGAGTTCTCCTAAGCATTGAAGCAAAAGAACATTCATAACAACATAAATATTCATGAACATTCAAGGAAGGAAAGGGGTCATAATAACTCACATTTGGATTATATAAGAAATGTTGATTTTTCTAACTTGATGAGTTCCCCAAGATGATCCAACTTCAATGGTGCTCCTAGACTTGATTTTTGGATGAAGAAATGCTTGGCTTCTAAGCTTGGACAAAGGCTTCCATGGAGTCTCTCTCCTTTCTCTAGGATGAAGAAGTGAGGATGAAGGAGAAGGAGGGGAATTATTAGAGAGAAGGAGGGAGATGGAGTGAAAATGATAAAGGGGAAAAAGGGGAGGGGGCCGGCCAAAGGGGGGAGAAGGGGAGGGTTTTAGGGGAATGGTCCCCCACTCCAAAATATCCCCTAAAACTCTTCCACAATTTAAATAAATTTCCCCCAACTCATAACATTTTATTTGTCCAATTTATTACTACTACATTCTATTACTTTATTTATTTCTAATTATTATTTTTCCCCTAGAACATTATTTATTTTCTTATCATTTTATCCTAATATAAGGAATTTAAAGATATAAGAATGAACACAAAATATTAACAATAATATTAAAAGCACACAATATGATGTTAAATTAGTGCCTAGGGCTAGGGTCGTTACAGTTACCTATTTAAGATCTCTATAACCTTATAATTAACCACCAAGTATCATCTTTTCTAAATGTAGTAACAATTTACCCTTATGGAGATTCACTACGCTCATTATCTTCTTTATCAAATAATTTTCCCAAAATGAATCATCAATTCTGTCCTCCCAATTAGTGTCCTCTATCTAGGGATCCGAATACTAAAATAGTACCTTATATCAATTCAAAGCCTCGATGTCCTGGTATGATACCTGATGAAAATCCATTTTGAAACTCACATGGAAAACACCACTTAGTCAACTAATAGCACATAAGGCAAAGATATATTAGTTCCATAAGATCTCGTACTCGCGATATTTTATAACCCATATAATCCCGCTTAGACTATTATTTTCAATACTAGTCTCATATATCTAGTCTCCACCACGAGACACCAATGTATAATTACTTACGCAAGTTATACAACCATAAACCACTCTTAATTAGGCCATACTTTCGACATTTATGCATATATGATAAAATAGCAAATAATGACTCATCCGCCTCTACCACACACGGAGGCAAATCAAACATAGATAAGGAGACTCGCTTCCTGCGATGCCCTCCCAAATCACAATCACCATGATAAACAAGAATAATTCAAGGTACTCTCCCGTAGGAATAGAACCTCCAACACATAAGGCAACTTTTAGGCCAATTTATGCAAATAAAAGGTGAAATGTAATGCCACATGAGAACGAATGAACAGGGATTTATAAAAGTATGAACCCTAACTCCTGAGACAGGTAAAATACCTCAAATGATGGTGGGGAAATCTATCTTTTCAGTAACTCACCTTTCCTTGATTCCTTGGTTGGTCAATATCAATTTACGTCTTTGAACAAACATCTGCATTAAACTCTCGACGTAAGTTATCGCACACTCTCACTCAAACTAGACTCTACCCGAGAACTCTAACCGAGCTCTGATACCAACTGTGAGGACCCCGACCCGGAACCTACACGTGTCCCGAGCTGGAGCGTCCTCAAACTAACCCAATTCTCCTAATTTTTTAAAAACTTTGATTTCATCTCCAAACTTAAACACAACCATTTCAAAGTAACTCTACTCCTTCCACAATGGAGGGAGAGTTAACCAACCACGAAAATAATAAACGGTTTTAGTTACAAAAGATATCGAATATAATATGGAATTAAAGTTTATGAATACAACCCTTTAAAAGAATTAAGCTAACAAACACTTTCTACACCAATCTAACATAACCTGACAATTCCCAAAATACCACTTCTAAACTCCTTTCCGCCCTTACTTGGTCGGTCCACCTGTCTCGGAATCTAAAACAAGAAAGGGAGAGGGGTGAGAATAAATCTCAATGAGCTATTATGAATGCAAGAATATGCCATATAAGATGCAACACATCAAAAGACATATCCACATAACCCGAGAGGCTCTCGCCGCCAACCGTCCCATACCGTTGGAAACAACGACCATCTCAAAGCATGAATATATCACAACACATAAGTACGATAAAGTAACACTTAGAAGGATACTGAGCCAAGGTTTCATCTCCAAAAGGATATACACAACCGAGCAAAGAAGAATTGAAGAAGCGGTTCCTAACCATGAACAATAATACATTCATGTGATTCTCGACACACGCCATATCCCCGGTGAAACTAGACCATCTACCTCAAAAGGAGATGCTAGCCCACAAATCCCACACAAGGGGGACAATTGGGTTACCAATGTATGAATTATAATGAACTTGGCTCGATGCCATTATAATTCAATACATTGTCCAACAAACAAATAAATCAATACCACCGGATTTACATAACTAAGCACGGTAATAACATACTTGCTTAACCAAACATTGTATGATCCAAAGTAGGGATACATACCACAACAAGCATATCATGAAGATAGCAATACTATATCAAGTATTCAACATATTAGCACAACGGCTATAAATCTTTGTATCAACATGTACAGCTTAGGAATTCCAAAGTAGGGAATCCTACAACAATATCATAACGACGTAAATACTATAACAAGTATTCAACATTATCAAGCACATAATAGATACTTGAATACAATCCACAAAAAGGGATAACAATATATCAACATGGTAAATATACTCATGTCCAACCAATATCATAGTGCAACAATAAATCAACACACTATGCATAATATAACCAATGTATATGAACTCAAAGTAAGGCAAGGAAATACCATCAATCCATCCTACAAGGTCTTTATACAATAATACAAGGCCTCTATGAAGATCCAAGTTCAATTTACCAAGTTAGAATCATTTCTGCTAAGTTACCAAACTAGGTTAACTAGCGCTTTCCAAGCAACATTTAAAGTACTTCCCCAATTCCATTTTGATCACTTAGGATGTCAATGTGTAGCCAAAGTATTCTACTTTAATCTAGGTTAAAGAGATTCCATTTTGGTTCGAGTTTGATTAGGTTTGAACAACTCTAAACTTGATGTGAAAACCGAGCCAGTGGCACGACTCGTGCCCCAGTGGCACGACTTCGTGCCCATTGCACCTTCCTTCGAATTTGTCGTCCCCTACAAGGCACGACTTCCTTATAAACCTAGTCACGACTCGTCCCACACCTTAGGCACGACTCGTGCCACGTGGCACGACTCGTGACTCTGAGCCTTAATCAACATAGATGCGTAAATCCTTCATCACTTATACCCATTTGTTCCCAACCAAGATTCCTTTATTTTGTGTATACCTAGAAAGCTTACTAACTTCATACTTCACATACTAAATCATTTTAGACCCAAATATGTTATAAATCTAAATCATTTATCACATGATTTCCAATAAACCAATCTTCCAACCAAGAGCCTTCTAATTTGTGAACCTAAGGGAAAATTCTAACTTTGTTACTTCCTTCTAACTCATTTAATCTCCAAAGTACCATGCCCTTAACCTAGATCATTACTACTTGGTTTTTTCACCCCAATTACTACCAATTTTCAAGATTTCCATTTTAATCCAACTCAACTCATTTACTTTTACTCTTTAACACTTCCAAGAACAACAACACTTTCTATAACACTAACATTTTCCTCAAATCCAAGAAGGCTTCCCCAACGCATCAAATAGCCATTAGCACAACAATAACAACATTAAATATTCATGAACATTTAAAGAAGGGAAGGTCATAACAACTCACTTTAGGTTTTTAGGATGGAAGGTTGATCTTCTTAGCTTGATTTGTTCTTCTAGATGATCCATCCTCAAAATTGCTCTTAGACTTGGAAATGGTTAGAAGATGAGCTAGCTCCAAGACTTGGAAGGGAGCTTCCATGGATTGAGAGAGAAACTTCAAGGAGGAGAAGAAGAAGGGAGAAGGAGTATAATAATGATGATGATGGAGGGAGGTGGAGTGTATAAATGGTAAAGGAGAAAAAGGGGGGGGGCCGGTCAAGAAGGAGGGGAAGGGAGGGGAAAGTCAAGACAAGTATGGTCCCCCATATCATACTTTTAAAAGTTATCATCCTTTTATTTATTTCCCCTACACAACTAAACCTAACTACTCACATTTTATTTATTGTCAATTATTATACTTTCCCCAAGGACTTTATTTAATTTTCTCCATTATCTCATCCTATTATAAGAATCAATGATATAAAAATGAACACATAATATTAACAATAATTTTAAAAGCACACAATATGATGTTAAATTAGTGCCTAGGGTTAGGGTCATTACAGCTTGCACTATAGGACCCTCGCCTGGGGCTGTCCACCCTGGGATGTCGAAATACAGGTGCAAAACGAGGGGCTTATAGCCGCACAGATGGTCTCCACTGACCCAGGATCTAGCATAGTTGCGAAAAAGAAGAGCAATCTTTTCCAACCTACCTAGGACTCTGAGAAAACATGTTTTAAGTAAATTAAAACAACAAAAAAATCAAAAAATAAAAGAAACGGAAACCGCATGCCACGTGAGCTTTCCCCTTTTATCCCGTTAGGCCATTCCCATGTCTAAACCTTGCCCATCACCCTCCACTAACAGAGAGTGGTCGAGAGTACCCGGAACCCGTCTCCCAGTGTCAAAACAAAGAAGGTCCTACTCACCTCTCGTCACCAGTGACAATCCGTCAATTCCCTACGGCCAAGTCGGTGGATAACAAGGATGAGAACTGACCTTACCCCCAAGAAATTTCCCAACACCGGAAGAAGTTTGGTGTCCTCATGGCTATTGAGAAACGTCAAGGTGAGCAACAAGCTCGGATCAAAGGTGCCATGCACCACTTCGGAACCTTAGCCACCCAACTACCTCTGGGCTTCCCAAGCCATGATCGCTCCTACAAACCTCTAACATCTCTCATTGTCTCCCGTAAGTCAACCCGTTACCCTCGTACGAGCCATGCAGCTATGACGTAAGACCACAAGACCTTCCAGAGGAAAGCCTCGCCCATCCAGCCTCCCGAGGTCCCGGTACCACCGCCGAACAACGAACACATCTCGGTGGGACGTCACAGAAGTGCTTGTCCGGAAATGGAATTCCGTGATGCAATGAACGAGGGCCGTCCTCGAAGAAAGAAGAAGCTATCTTCTCAACAAAAACCGAAAAAGAGGTATGAATCTGGTGATCCCACGCCGGAACCCTCGAGAACCCTCAGAAAGTTTGACTACTATGTCATCTACTCCAAAGAAATCTCCCTGCCTAGTTCTCGCACAAGGCCACGACAATGTTTGCTCCATGATCAGCTGGGACGAGCTTCGCACCGCCACCGAAGGCCCGAAGGTCCAGATAATCCAACCCCGTCTTGGGAAGATCTCAAAGCCACTATTGATGCTTCAAGAAAGGCCATGACAAGGAACGAATTGAAATGCGCAGCCTCCGGCCTTACGCCAATCAGTGATCCTCCCACTACGTAAACGGGAGAAACAAGCAAAGACCATAAGTCCAGAGGTGAATGTTCGACACGTTCCGGCCAAATCCCAGCTGAATCCTCCACGGACAGACAAAAGGCCGCCCATTCCCGAGCCACGAACCGAAAAGGGGCCCTACGCCAAAGAAGCCGAAACCTTGGACCCAAAGGTTGAAGATCCCGTCTTGACACGCCTCAAGCGCACTCAAGCTAACATCTCGCTCGGTCCTTACTCACTTCATCTTACCCGCACAAGCTCAAGTTGGAAGAAAGCCCGGCCTGCACTACGGTTCCCATCACAGCTGACACCGATGAAGCAGCCGTATGATCGGCAACGTCAATTACAGAATATCATCACCTTCACAGCTCGACCTTCCAAAATTTGGGGCCGACCATAACGAGCCTCTCTACATAACAGCTCAACCGGACGAGCGCCGTCTCCCTCGGTGTTGGTAGATGGGGGATCATCCATGAACGTCCTTCCACCCAAAATGATGGATTTGCTAGGGATCAAAGCAACCGATCTAAAACCCTCGACTGTGCAATCAAGGCATACGACTCAACATCCCGCCCAGCCTGGGAATAGCCACCTTCAACTTGTGGTTCGGAAAACAAATGGTCCCGACAGATTTCCAAGTCATCGACATCCCGATCACCTTCACCGCCATTTTGGGACGCCCTCGCTACATCGATCAATGGGGTGGCATCTACTCTCCATCAATGCGTAAAGTTCATCCAAGGAACAGATTCGACCATCATCTACGGCGACAAAGATAGTCATCGAAAGGACCGACACCAACGGCGTCCCGCTTTAGAGATCAAACACGATGATGACGGCATGATGCTCACAGGTTCACCATCGAGAGCCCAAAGGCCCAGTGTGCCACATAGATTTGCCTTTGATTTGGGACAAGATTCCTCCCCCGATGAAAATGATGAAGCACATGAACTACATCCCTGGCTCGGTTTGGGAAAACGCCATCGTGGCACTCAACCGTATCATCAATATCAAAGAATGTAATACCTCGCACGGCCCGGGATACTCTCCTACTCCCGAACACATTGCGGAGGACAAGCGAGCCGCACGAAAACGCTCCACGTATAACAAAAGAGGCTTCGCACGCAATCTCCGATCTTCGTCCCATGCTTCGACATGACCAAGTACTTCACAAGGAAGGCCGGCAACTTGGAAGAAGATCCGTAAAAGGGAACAGAGCCGATCGCCGCCAAACAAAGCCGGCCGACAACCATGGACAAGCTCCAGCAGTAACCTCGGCAAGATTCGTAGGCCTCAAGCCAAATCCCGTCCGAAGAGCATTCCTCGACACACCGCCCCCGCCGGATCCACAACCACCACTATTCACAATGAATTTTGGTTCGGGAAAACCCCTCTTTGGCGGAAGAACTCGAAAACTCTCTCGTCAACACCCCCGCCTTCAACAAGCGGGACGAGTCCGCATTCGAGCTAGTAATGCCCAAGACAAAAGCAAAAGACTCCGCAGACGATGCTTGGGACGAACCACCGCTACACTCGCTTCTTCAAAGAAGAAATCGAGATGCCGGATCTAATCGATTTTGTTTCGATAACTCGTGATAGCAATGATCGGGAACGGTGACATAAAGCCCTTCAAGCCCCATCTCCTATCAAGCTCATTGCCACTCAATAACCGGGCCACATTCTCCTGACCTACTATCGCAAAAAGGACATGATCGAACAACTTGGTCTCGACCCTCGAGTCCTAGAGTCTAGTGTCAAAACTCATCCCGAGTCCATTAGCTTTGAATTTGAGTCTCTCGAGTCATCCGATGGCCTCACGCCGTAAGATTACGAACTCATTGCCAATAATGTATTCCCGTATGCTCTTAATGAATGCTTCGATCTTTCCGAGTATCCTCTCATTGCATCTTTAACAACCGATAAATTAACTAACACACAAACAAGCTAATAACGATTCACTTGATAAAGAAGCATACACATTAAACGAACAATACATTAAGCACATCTTTAAGCATGTTGTCAAACGAGAGAAAACCGGGCCCAAGCCGCGAGGAGGTTTTAACCAAAGTGAATTTGGGAACCGCCAAGAGCCAAAAGAGACGCAAATCGGAAGTTTCTTCACCTAAGCACAGAGCAAGACGCATTGATCGCACCGCTCAAAGAGTTCGTGGATGTGTTCGCTTGGTCTTACCGAGACATGCCCGGATTAGATCCTAACATTGTAGAGCACCGGATCCCCTTCAATCCCGAGGCTAAGCCCATCAAGCAAAAGCTACGCCGAATCAAGCGTAATGGTCTTTACAAGTCAAAGAGGAGATCGAAAAATGCTCCGCGTCGGCTTCATCGTGGTGATCGAGTACCCCACATGGCTCTCCAATATCGTCACGGTCACCAAGGCCAATGGAAAAGTACGCCGTTGCGTGGACTTCCGAGATCTCAACAAAGCAAGTCCCAAGGACGATTTTCCACTACCCAACATCGACATGTTGGTAGACACTACAGCCCAATTTCGAAGTCAAGTCCTTCGTGGACGGTTTTGCCGGCTACAATCAGATCAAGATGGCCGAAGAAGACCAAGAAAAGACAAATTTTCACAACCCCTGGGAACCTATCGCTACACAAGAATGCCGTTCGGACTAAAGAACGCCGGGCTACCTACCAACGGCAAAGAACCGCCCTCTTCCACGATATGATCCACAAAGAGATCGAAGTGTACGTCGATGACATGATCGTTCACTCAAAGGGATCGATGGACAACACCTCACGCACCCGAGAAAATTCTTCAATCGCCTCCGAAAACACTCAATGAGGCTTAACCCCGCCAAATGCACATTCGGGGTTAGCCGAGGCAAGGTTTTGGGATACATGGTCACCGAGAGAGGCATCGAGGTGGATCCTCAAAAGATCAAAGCTATCATCGAAATGAGACCACCGCAAACTCGACAGAGGTGAAAAGCTTCATGGGCCGCCCGCAATATATCGCCCGCTCACAACCAATTGACCTCTATATGCGAGCCAATCTTCAAACCGATGAAGAAGAACGCCGACATCGAATGGAACTCGTAATGCCAAGATGCCTTTGAAAAATAAAAGCATACCTTGTGAGTCCTCCGATTCTCTCGTCCTCCCCACGAGGAAAAGCCACCGTTGCTATACCTAACCGTGACCGACACCGCAGCTTGGAGCCATGCTCGTCAAGAAAAGAAGGAGTCACGGGTCGAAAACGCCATCTACTTCGTCGGGCCGAAAGTTTCAAGGCAATAACTCAATTACTCACCCTCGAGAAAACCTCGCGCAGCCTGTATGGGTTGTCGGGAAACTACGGCACTACATGCAAGCCGCACACGCACACTTGGTTTCCAAAATGGACCCAAATAAGTACCTCTTCGACAAACCATCTCTCACAATGAGGCTCGCCAAATGGTCTTTCTTCCTAGCGGAATTTGACATCAAGTACGTAAACCAAAAGTCAATCAAGGGACGGGCCATGGCCGAACAACCGGCCGATTTCCCAACCGACGAGGCTCGAGGCCCCGAACCACAATTTCCAGACGAGGGAATCTTCGCAATCGAAGGCGAAAATCGATGGCAACCGTTCTTCGACGGAGCAGCCAACAAAAGGGAAACGGCATCGGTATGCTCTTGGTAGATCCCAAGGACGAGCACACCCCAATTGCTATAAAGCTCAATTTCGAGGTAACCAACAATGCCGCCGAATATGAAGCTCGCGCCGCCGACTACAAGCCGCACTCGAGAGGAATGTCCGTAAACTCGAAGTTTATGGGGACTCAAATTGATCATCAACCAAGTCTCCAACAAGTGGAAAACCATAGACCCGGCTTGCAAAAATACCATGCCCGCATGGAGGACCTCATCACACAATTCGAAGAGGTCACCTTCCATTACTTGCCAAGAGACCGAAACAGTTTGCAGATGCCTTAGCCACCTTGGCTTCCCTTGTGGAAATCCCCGAAGGAAAAGCAATCAAACCCTTCAAAGTCTGGACGAAAGGAAATTCCTCGCCTACCGTTGTGAGATCGAACCGTAACCTAAGCCCGTCAACGAGCCATGGTATAACCGCATCTTCCAATACCTCAAGAACGGGAAACCACCTTCATGAACAAGGAAGACCCACACACGTAAGGGGTCAAAACCAAGAGCATCATGGCCCTAAAACGCCTTGCCTCTCACTTCGTCATCCTCTGGGACATGCTATACAAGAAACGCTACCACGGGCCACTCCTACGCCGCGTCGCCCAAGAAGAAGCAAGCAAGTTCATGAACGAAGTCCACAATGGGGCTTCGCGGTCCCCACATGAACGCCAGAGCCCCGATGCAAATCATTCTCGTGGATGGGCTACTACCGGATCTCCATGGAGGCAGATTGCATCCACTTTGTCCGAAGCCGCGACAAGTGCCAACGGTTCTCCAACCTCAATCATCTACCACCCCACGATCTCTACCGCATGACTACACCTCGCCCTTTGCCACTGGGGAATTGACGTCATCGGGAAAATCGCTCCGCCAGCAAAGAATCTGGCCACGAGTTCATCTTAGTAGCCATCGACTACTTCACCAAACGGGTCGAAGCCAAGTCCTACAAGGTACTCACCTCCAAGAAGGTCGCGCATTTCCTCAAAGAAAACATCATACGCCGATACGGCATCCCAAATGAGGTCATATCGTACAACGGCTCACACTTCGAAGGGGAATTCGACTGCATCGCCGGGCCGAATTCAAGATCACACGTCACAAATCTTCTCCCTACCGGCCACAAACAAACGGCGCCGTGGAAGCAAAGAAACAAAACCCTCGAACGGATCATCCGAAAATGACCACCCGAGGACGAGATTGGCCCGAGAAGCCGCACCTTGCACTTTGGGGCTACCGCACATCGGGCCGTAACAGCCACGGGAGAAACCCCATTTGCCCCGACATACGGGATGGAAGCAGCCCTTCCCATCGAGCTAGAAATTCCCTCACTCCGAGTGCCGCTGAAAATGACATCAACGAAGTCGAATGGCTCCGGCCGACATGACGAATTGGCTCGCTAGACGAGCGACGACTAAAGGCCATGGAACACGTCCGAGCCTATCAAAGCAGATGGCTAGAGCTTTCGACAAGAAAGTCAAATCCCGAGACATCGTGGAAGGTGACCTCAGACTCAAAGAAAAGCCTCCCACTCGAACCAACCCACTGGGAAAATGGGAACCCACATGGATCGGCCCTTTCGTGGTTCAAAAGATCTTCTCCGAGGCGCCATGAAGCCGATGCACCTAGACGGCAATCCCTTCATGAATCCAAATAACTAAGCAAACTTCGCAGATACTTCGCCTAAAGAAGAACAATGTGCATCTCGCACTCCATGTAGTGTCGAACTACGCACTCCGAGCCCTCTAGTCCGGGGAACGTAGGCAACCTTAATTGGTCCTGGCCTAAAAATACACAAAAAGTCAAAAGTTTGAATGTCAATCAAGACCTCCATCAAGCTACGCACTTTTCAAGAAACACGCCTGCCAGCCACCTTGACCAAGTCAAACGACGGCGGCAACATCAAAGGACATCCGAGGGTCACTCAAAGATCAAACGACCGACTCATGTCCGTTTCCAAGCCAGGGGTTTGTCTTCGCCCTCATGCGCTTCAAAAAATAAAAAAAAGAGAGCTCGAGCAAGGGCTCACAAAAAAAATATATAATAAAAAGAGAGCTCGAGCAAGGGCTCACAAAAAAAAGAGAGCTCGAGCAAGGGCTCACAAAAAAAAACAATAAATAAAAGAAGCTCAAGCAGAAGCTGCGAAAAAGAGGTCAAGAGCCCGACGCCAACAAGAGGCAAGGAAGCTACGAAAAAGACCGTCAAAATGACTTGTCAAGGGAGCATTCAACCTCTCAGCCAAGCACAAAGCCTCAGCAAAGGGGATTGCCGCTGTGGCCTGCATCGCCACCCGCAAATGCAAATGTAAAAGTCCAAAGATGGACGCCGACAAAGTGCACAACAGAAGCAAAGGCAAACAAAAGATCTTGCGTCTCGATAAAGCTTTAAAAGTAAATCACAAATCACTAACGGTTACAACATTTCTTGATGAGTTCAAGCACGGTCTACTCTCAAGTTCACAACATGCTAAAAGACAGCTTAATACATTTAACTAATAATGTGTTTGCAAATGCAATGAATGGATACCTAGGAGGTCATTCCGCGCCATCTCGCGCTTGTCCCTCGCCATTCTTTCCTTTCTTCCCTCGTCCCCGGCGAGTCTTCTTTCGCTTCACGTGAACCAACTCTCGCGTCTCTCGCCCGAGATCCGGGGTCCTCCCCGTAGAGTCAAACAATCCAAGAGCTCTCGTGGCTTCATTCGCCCGTGCTTCGGCTCGATCTCCTCCCCGCGAGTCCGTAAAGAGGACCTCTCCCCGTCGCCGGTCAACTCTAGTCTCGTAGTCAAACAAAGTGTCTCCCGTCACATCCAAAGTGGTCGACTGTGCTTCGGAACTCCTAAGGCAATAGCTACTACGGCAACCGGTCCTGCATCGCTACACGCCTCGCTCTCCAAGACCACTTGGGATCGCCCAACACGCCGCTCATACCAAAGCCGTATCGAGTCGTCAATACAACGCTCCCCGACGTCTAAGGAGTACCACAGAGGGAAAGCGGAATACTTCCATACCCTCGTAAAATACAAGAAGGCACCCGAAGCCGCCATACAAAGAGGAACTACCTCCGCAGAGCAAGGTCATCCCACCAACAAAGGCTCCCGCTTCATCCCAAACCGCCGGAAACAAGCGACGGAATATAGAAGGAGGACCAAGACAAACCCGGAACTCGACAACGTAGGACCCTTCCCGCAAGACCCTCCCGGTCTCAATCCTCCAGCCAAGGAACCCACCAAATGATCTCGATGCGTACCAAGCCGTGCCATCCATCTCTCCTGTGCGGACCGATCCATATCCAACACAAGAGGTCGCTCTGAGCAAATGACCACGGGCTAAACGACGTCTGAGCCTCTGACATGGCCTGAAGTCTCTCTCGCAGCCCACAAGGTGAGCAAAGCGGGCTTCCCCTCTCATAAAACGATCCCTGGGCCGCGACGGCCGATACCATGAAGAGTCTCCCCAAAGACCAACGGGACAATATCCTCTCCAGCCTCGCAGCGTCTCTACCACATCTAGCAAAGCGCCATCACAAATGCCAAGGGAACCGACCAGAAAAGCGTCGCCATCACGCACAAGGCAAATACATCCCAAGAGACGTCACTCTCATCATCAACCATGAACCGCTCCGGCAGCTCGTAAATGTCGATATGACCCGAATCAAGGATCATGCCCCGCACTTCTTCCAACGAAGTACGAAGAAAGCCTCGCAAGCTTCACGCGCACCGCAGACCACCAATCAAAGGAAGCGAGATGGCCTCCACCTCCTGGCCCTCCAATCAAAGCCCGAAAATCCTCAAAAGTGGGCACCATTTCATTATAGGAGAAACAAGACACGTGCCTCCTAACATCCTGCAACTTCGCGGCCGCCCGCAACAAATCCCAATCAGAACCAACTCCTTAAAAGACCAAACCGAGCAAAGACGAAACCTTACCTCGAAAGCCCGTCTCTCGATGCCTCATACGGCGCCGCATCCACGTTTTCAACCGCTCAAGGAAGTGTGCTTGCCTCTCCCGCGAAAGCCTCGGCAAAATTCTAGGGACGTACGAAGAATCCATGGCAAAAATGGAGGTTCCTAGAGAAAATGGGGAAGAAAGCTCGAAAATGGCCGCAAATGGGGAAATGAGGAAGAACCAGACACCGGAAAGCATTTATGTCCTTCCCAAAGCAAGGTTGGTCCGTACGACCTCTTTTGCATGCTAAGTATGTCCGTACGACCTCCTTGCAAACAACAACTCCATTTCCCCAAAGAACAAGATAAAAGCCACCTGCCCTCAAGAAACTCTTGCTCCAAATCGCCCAAACACCTGCCAAAGCCATTCCCGCAAACAAACACTACCCACAAACACACTCTCACCACGTGGTACATGCACAAAATAAAAAATAATAATAGCAACCATTTCTAGGACAAATCCCGGAATCACAAAATGACATTACATCTTAAAATAAAATACCGTTTGCCATGCAAATACATGTGTTTTATTACAGTACCCATAAATGTCTCGTTGCTAAACAAAAAAAAAGGAGGGATATGAAAAGAGGGAAAGCAAATGAATACTAATCGTAATCCTCAACATCATCATCCTCGCCGAGGTCCTCCAAAGAAAAGTCGGGCATCCCAAATAACTCGCCCGTCACATCCTCGTCGTCCGAATACCGAGCACCCGCCCGAGGCTCCCACGAAAAGTACTCAAGGATCAAATCCGCGAAAGGATCAAAGAAAGAAGGCTCGAGGAACCCTCACCCCGCGCGCCGCGGAGGCATGAACCGATAAAAGGGCCGCTCCTCGAAGGCCCCGCAGCCTCCCGAAGATGTCCCGCATCCATGCTATGCCGCCCTCAAAGGTCCCTCCCGCTGCGGCTCCGCTCGGCTCTAGGCGGAGGAACGTCTACTGTAGTGCCTCGAAGGCATAGGCTCGTACGCCGCACGCGTCGCGAAGACCGGCAAGATATCTTCGAGGCCATCTTCTTCGCAAACGACCTCATCGCCACGTAACGCCGAGTCAGCATATCATAGGCTCTCCCCTGACTCCGCACCAACAAGCGCCCAAGGAAACGCCAAAGAATACAGCTTATACTCAACAACAAAAAGAGAAAAATACGTAAAAGATGCCAAGATGGAAAAGAGTCGCACACTCACCGATCTATCTAGGTCCACTCGTATGCAAGCAGAGCTCAAGCTCCGAACGGGTGGCAGACCCTCCTCCTCGATCCGTCCCCGCGGACGTACGTGAAATCCGGCCCCGCATCGGAACCTCTGGGAGCCTCGCGGCCGCCTCTCTCTCCCGCGCGCACTGCGGCGTCCCCGCCTTCCTCCTCACGAAGGCCCCGTACTCCTCTCCATACAAGATGAACTCCTACGCCGACACCGCCAAGGTACCTCTCAAAATCAAGCACGTCCATGTCCCGGAATCAAGCATCCCAAAGGGAGGGTCCCTGAGCCACGGAAGCACACCGGGGCCATGCCGCTGTAAGACCCGCTCCCTGTACATGACATCACAAGTCAAGCCCCGCAAAGATCTTCCGCCGCGCCGTCACCTCTGAGCCCCTCAAACTCATCCCCTCATACCGAGCCCACGGAACAAGACGAACCCCTCCGGCTATCCCTCTCCGTACGCTCCCGCACATCCCCGTAGGCGATGGTGAGCTTCCCCCGCCGGTCCTCCTCTTCTCGCCGTACGAGCCCAAATTTGATAGCAGTGGTACGCAAAGAATGTACTCCCAGGATCTCTATCCCACGGGAAGCACCGGAAAACCTCATAAAACCACACTCGTGACAAAAACAGAGAAGGCTCAAGGCAAAAGACAATGGAGAAATAACAAGTTGCTAAATCAAAACAAAGAATAAACTCATACCTCCAGAGCAAAGTCAAACAAAGCCAACGAATCAAGCCACCCCCGCTAAACCGGTCCAAGGAGAAGTAGAGCTCGCCAAGCCTCGCTCGCCCCAAGCAATGTCGCACCCTATCCAGATCAATCAAGCTCTCCAACAGAGCAAAGGGAGCCGCGGTCGCGTGGTTCGAGAACAAAGTCTCTGACAAAGGCATACCACAAAAAGGAGCGCGCCAATCGCTCCGCCGTCACCCGGCCGGCACTCTGATGTAGGCCCCAATACGGCCGTAATCTTCACCCACGTCGCTATACAAGATGCCCTGTGCCCTCGCGAGGACGAGGCTCAAAGCCCAAGCAGCCTCTGGCCAACACCACATCGGAGATCATATCTCTCCACCGCACCGGCCCTCCTTTGAAGGAAAGCCCGCATCGCAAAGAAAGCCTGGTCGGCGTCACCGTCACCTCTCCCCACTCGTATGGAAGGTGTGGGTGGTATCCCACCGCACTCGTAAAGGCCAAGGAAGACGCTCTTGTTCTTCCTCGTGTCGACACTCCAAATGTGTTCTCAACGAACACACCTGTGCCGTAAGCATAAACCAGCCTCCGGACTCGGCCTACCGTCCACGGAAATATCGTGCATCCGCCGCCATAGCCAACAATGCCTCGAGCGATCCCCGAAGTCTTCATCCTCTCGCCTTCCCGCCATAAGCTCCCGCATCCCGCAGTAAACACAAAGAAAGGTACGTCAATCACAAGATTTTAATATAAAGGCACATATAACCCGTCACAAAACACGGCACATATTGCACATAATTTTCACATATATCATACATATAATTTTTCCCATGCAGTCCGTCACAAAAACACGGCACACACTGTACACATTTTCTCAAAAGAAAAAAAGGGGGGGGATTAAACCCTACACGACACATTTTCAAAAGAAAATCCGTCCCAACACGGCAAAGGCACATATAACCCGTCACAAAAACATGGCACATATTGCACATATTTTCCCCACAGAGTCCGTCACCCAAAAACACGGCACACACTATATAGCACATTTTTAAAAGAAAAATCCGTCCCTACACGGCACACACTTTCACATATAACCCGTCACAAAACACGGCACATGTCACATTTTTTCACAAAAATTATCACTACACGATAATTTTTCTCACAATGTACATACATAAATAGCATTAGGTACAAAACACCAAAGCATGCAATTCACTAGATAGGCACTTTATTTTCACAAATAAGAGCTAATCTACACATTTCTGCACAAAATACACATACCCACAATTTTTACATGTCCATTTTCAACAATTCATCAAGAATTTCACAAAAAGGCATAAAATAATAAAAAAAAAATTCAAAAAAATGCGAAAAACTAAAACCTAGTTCTAGCATTCAACAAATTCGAGCAGGGAATCAAAACGGAACAGATTTCTTACCTCCCCGACGTTCATGGAGCGACGATTGTGCACCTCCGGATTCGGATACAAAACATCCGGTTCTTCGAAGATGGAACGAACGAGATCCAATTTCTTTCAAGCTCCATTCGCCGCTCAACCACTTCCCGATCAAGGCTGACGACGACTCCTTCGAGATCCCTCCGCCATTGCAAGCAATTCAAGCTAAGAAAATGGAAGATTTTGGACAAAAATGGAGTTTTCTCTTTCTCTCTCGCCGGTTCACGCACCGGAAGAAGAAGAAATGAAGGGGCCTCTAATTTAACCCTTGGCCAAAACCTGAATCAGAAACCAAAGTGGTCCGTACGGACCTCTTTGCAACTGTGTTGGTCCGTACGGACCTCTTTGCAAGGGGTGGCCAAATTACTTTCCCGCCCTTATAATCTTTGCCCCCGGCCGTCCTAAGGCCTTTTCCAAAGAAATCCAAGTGCGTAATGGTCCCTAACCCTTCAATTCAACCACCGCCGTCGCCGTAAGACCGGTCCTCGCCACTTCAACGGCAACTCAACCACCGGCCGCCGCCGTAAGACCGGTCTCGCCCACTTCAACGGCAATTCAACCACCGCCGTCCGTAAGACCGGTCCTCGCCCACTTCAACGGCAATTCAACCACCGGCCATCAACGTAAGACCGGTCTCGCCACTTCAACGGCAATTCAACCACCGGCCGTCGCCGTAAGACCGGTCTCGCCACTAACGGCAATTCAATCCACCGCCGTCGGGCCGTAAGACCGGTCCTCGCCCACTTCAACGGCAATCAATCCCCGCCATCAACGTAAGACCGGTCCTCGCCACTTCAACGGCAATTCAACCACCGCCCGCTCAACGGCAATTCAGAAGGAGCCGACACCTCCCAAAGACGAATCCCAAGGCACGAGACGCTCCAAAACGCCCGACGGCAATTCAAGAAGGAGCCAACACCTCCCAAAGACGAATATCAAGGCACAAGACGCTCCAAACGCTCAACGACAATCTCAACCACCGGCCCTCAAAAGAGGTCCGAAGTCATCTTCCCAATGTAAAAGTGGCCCCTACAAGGTCACGCATCCCCGGCAATTCAAGCACCGGCAAGCCGATGTAAGCCCGAATCTCGCCCACTTCAACGGCAATGCAAGCACCGCCATCAAAGTAAGCCCGAGCTCCTCCCCAACAAGTCGAAAGGGAAGTCATACAGATCGCATATCCTCAAAGACTGCCATCATCCTTGCCCACTCAACGGCAAAACAAGCACAAGAAGGAGCCAACACCTCCGAGTACAAGTCCCAAGGCACGAAGCGCCTCCAAAATGCCAAATGGGGAAGCAATCACCGGCCGTCATCCTCGCCCACTTCAACGGCAACGCAAGCACCAGCCATCGTAAGTCCAACCTTCTACTCAACATGCAAAAACACAAAGGCATCTACGCCTCTCGAAGCACAAGGCAGCCACGCTCCACAATCGCGGCTAGAAGACGATTCAAAGTCCTCGCGCATTACATCAAACCGGCTAGAAGACGATTCAAAGTCTCGCGCATTACATCAAATCAAAGCTGGCTAGAAGACGATTCAAAGTCCTCGCGCATTACATCAAACCGCCGCTAGAAGACGATTCAAAGTCCTCCTCTGATCACCAACCGCCGCCATGACGATTCAAAGTCCTCTGGCCAGGCACCAACCGCGGCTAGAAGACGATTCAAAGTCTCGCGCATAAACCGCCGCGTGACGATTCAAAGTCCTCCGGCCGTGGCATCAACCGCCGCTTAAGACGATTCAAAGTCCTCCAGCGTGGCACCAACCGCAATCAGAAGACGATTCAAGTCCTCACTCTATCTCCGGCCCGGAAGGCCTTAAACCACCCGATTAGGAAAATCGTAAAATTTCCATCCCAGGATGCCACCACGTCCTCACAATAGACCTTGGCGGTCACCACATCTTAGGACACCACCACGTCCTTACCACCGACCTCGGCGGTCACACAACACTTCAGGGCACCACCACGCCCACATGCACTCACAAATTCACGACCTCTGAACTACGACCAGGCTTGATTCCCGCCAGGGATACGTAGGAATCCTATCACAGGGTCCAGCCATCGACCTATACGGTCACCTAGGACACCACCACGTCCTTCCCATCAACCTATACGGTCACCTAGGACACCACCACGTCCTTCCCATCAACCTATACGGTCACCTAGGACACCACCACGTCCTTCCCATCGACCTATACTGGCCACCAGACACCACCACGTCCTTACCACCGACCTCGGCGGTCACACGACACTTCGTGGCACCACCACGCCCGCATTCACAAAACACTCACCCCACACCCGAACTACGACTGTGCTTGATTCCCGCCAGTGGATACGTAGGAATCCTATCACAGGGTCCAAATTTATTGACCTAAACGGTCACACAAAAGGACACCACCACGTCCTCACATTGACCCTCACGGTCACTTCCTCTCCCAAAGACGCGATCCAGACATTAGGACCCTTATCTTATCTGGCGACCCCACTTCTTTCATAAGTGACGTCGTCGAGGGCTTCGTAAGTACCCCAATCTGGATCACACCCTTTCACACACACGGAAACACCGCGTACTCATCAACACAGTCTCGAGACCTCTCACTCAAACCTCTCTCAAAACCCTCTCTAAACCCCCAACCAAACCAAGGGAGGAGCCTTCCAGGGATAAAAAGGGACAAAAGGACCTTTTGGGAATTTTCAGAAATCGTAGCAATTAAGGTCCGTACGGACCTCTTTGTGTCAATGATTACTAAATCCCCTTAAAGTCCACAATATTCCCTCAAATCCCTAAGAAATGATTACTTCCCTCGCAGAGTTGGTCCGTACGGACCTCTTTGCATGCAAGATGGTCCGTACGGACCTTATTGCTCGTGGGACACCATCATTCCGTAATATTCACCATCATTGCGCATTCCCTCAAATCGAGGAAATCCAAAATTCTGGATAACCAAGAAGGTCCGTACGGACCTCTTTGCTCCGAAATTTTTACTATAAATAGAGGGCTCCCCCTCCTCATTTTCACACTCCTCCCTCTTCTCTCTTCCTCCCTTAGCCTTCGGCTCCTCTAAGTCCTCTCGAGGCACTCCCGCCCCTTTCGGATCCTTCCGAGGCCTTCCGAGCTCCCTCGCGGTGCTCCGAAGCCTCCCCGAGCGCTCCCGAGACGCTCCCGCGCTGCCCCGAGGCACTCTCGAGGTACTCGAGGCCCCTCGTGGTACTCCGAGGCCTTGCTCGGTCTTTCCACGGTGTCCCGCTCTTTCCGAGTCAAACCGACGATCCCAAATCACGCCGAAACTCGTGCCCGAGTGACTCTCGCCACCACAACGCACGCCGAACCTCTGCCCGAGTGATCCCGACGATCCCCACGCACGCCGAACCTCTGCCCGAACGCAGCCTACAACCTCAACTCACGCCGAAACTCGTCCGCGGACAACCGGCATCTCCCGGCAATCCCGATCCGTACCTAACGCTACTCCGACCTCAAACACCATTCCCCACGAAGACACGCGAACCAACATTGGTAAGGCTTCCTTCCATTACTATTTCAATACATTTTCATACATAGCATACAATGTAGACATCCGATACAACATGCATTTTTAAAAGCACACACACACACACACACAACATTTAAAGGATATTAGGGGTATCCGAAAGACTCGTTTTACGAGGCTACTCGGGTGAGCTCTAATATTCTAATATTCTCTTCCCGGGGAGTCATCTGACCTCCGAACTCAAAATCTCATCACACAAAAACAGTTTAAAATTATCTTTAAACTGATGCCCTTTTTCAATGTTTTGGGCTTAATAAAAACGGTGTGGCGACTCTACAAATGCGAAAACAAACGGCGAGACACCTCCAACCTGAAAACGCTGCAAAGCGGGGAAAATGCCAGATGCCGGGGCCGCGAGGCCTGCTCGGATCCGGGTAATTTCAGAAACCAAAGAACGATTTAAGCAAACGAATAGCAAAAGATTAACAAATAACGGTAAACGAGGGAGTCAAAACAAATACTGACGCGAAATCAGTTTTTACGTATCAAAGGAACGTACATCGCCAAGAAATATGCGAAAGCCTAAAAAATGAAACGGAACGGAAATCAATTAACTTAAGGATGTATAATTCCTTACCTTCGATTGAGGTCTTTCTTAAAGTACTTGAACGACAACAAAGCCTTCACTAGTGCCTTCCAAAATCTCCTCCTTCCTTCTTCAGTCTCGCCTTCTCCGTTCCACTAAAACAATAAACATTTCTTTCTAACTTCTCTTGGTGTACGAGCTCTCTAAGACTCACATCACTATTTATACTCCATCTCAAAACTCTTTCACCAAGTTATAACCATCAACATTATTACCTAATTTATTGTGTCCTAATTAATATCTATTATTAGTATGATTAATTTTCTTAATAATTATTCTACTAATTACTCCTTAACCGCCACAATTATTATCACTAATAACCTTTCTCATAATTACCTTATTAAAAACGGCTAATGATTACTTCGAATTAATGACTCGCTTTAAATCCAAAATTAACCTCCCTACTTAATGACCATTAATATTTATTATTATTTATTTTTTTAAACCTAGTCCAAAAGGTATTCTAAGCCCATTAAGTAACTTAAGCCCAAAACAATTGGCCCACAACTTCTAACCCAACTAATATAAGAAATAACAAATAATAAAATCATTTATTAATTAAAAAGGGTCAAATTCATTAATAAAATAAAAGGATTTTACTAAATCTAAGCCCAATACCAAAGCCCAACTCATCTAAATAATTTAAACCCACATAATATAATTTCTAGGACTTCAATATAATTATTAGTCCCTCCAAAAGCCTAATTGAAAATTTAACAATTTACCAAATAATTCTTGGAGTATTTAGTGTAAATATATCCAGAAACCTTCAAAATGATATCCAGAAACTTTCAAAATGTTTCTGGATATTCATTTGATAGTTTCTGGATATACATTTGAAGGTTTCTGGATATCCAGAAATCTTCAATAAGCAATTTCTGGTCTTGGCCTTGGATTTGGCTTCAAATCTATTTTTTCTGGATATCCGTCCAAAGGCTTCTGAATATCCGTTCCAAAGCTTCTGGATATCCAGAACCCTTTGAGACTGATATCCAGAAATTTTCTTCTGGTTATCAAATGTATAGCTTCTGGCTATTAAAAACGCGTTTCTCCATAGTTATGGAGAAACGCGTTTCTCAGCAGACCTACTCTTGATCAAGAGATCTTATCACGAGTCCATCCAAAAAAATTATGAATGGCATTGGTGTATTACAAATACTCCATCCATTCCATAAAAATTATTATATATTTTTTAATATATGATATGTAACGACCCGAAATTTTCACAACAATAATAATAATAATTCTCCAATATAAATAATAATTTAAAATCAAATAACGGTAACTAAAATCTAACAAAAATTTTAAAGTCTTACAAACTCTCAAATAACTGCAATAACTAACTAAAGAGTCTAAAATGAAATAAATTAAACCGATCCTTGAACTCCTTATGAAGTGCTCCCGAACCGTTTCACATTCTTCCTATATGAAATCTGAAAGAAAAGGAGATGAAAGGGTGAGCGAACAATGTCCAGTAAGTTTATATACAACCCCTCCGGTTACTAAGGAGGAGTTGACCCGAAGAAATATCAAACGATACAATTTCAAATAAAACTCGAAGACATAACAGAACACAAATTCGAAATAGTTATTTACCAAATCTCAAACCAAATGTCTATCAAAATCTCCACGGTTTCCCAAACTGAGTTGACAATTATTTTGGAGTTTCAAATGATGACGAAATCGATTCAAAATTGACTCGAATGATTTACTTAATTAAAACCGTCTCATACCAGTTTTAATTAACTAAACCACTCACAGGTTATAAGGAAATTCAAAGGACTGATAAGCTGAACAAAATTGACTCTAATGATCTAGTTATCTACAACCGTCTCATACCAGTCGTAGATAATCAAATCATTCACAGACATCATGATCACATAAGTGGTCCACTGACCTTATCAAACCAAAATTCCATAAAGGGAACAAAATTGACTCCGCAGAGTCCTAAACAGTGTATCCGGAACACCCCACCACTAATTTGAAGTGGTGTACTGAGTTTGCCTTAAGGCCAAAATATCAAATATACCCGTCGAAACAGGTTGTCTAACTTAGTGATCATTAATGAAATAAAATTATATCATATCAAAACTCATTTTATACAAAATATGAACTTCCACAAGGACAATAAAATTTTCATATTTACGAAACAAAAGAACGATTTAAGCAAACGAATAGCAAAAGATTAACAAATAACGGTAAACGAGGAGTCAAAACAAATACTGACGCGAGGTCAGCTTTTACGTATCAAAGGAACGTACATCGCCAAGAAATATGCGGAAGCCTAAAAAATGAAACGGAACAGAAATCAATTAACTTAAGGATGTATAATCTCTTACCTTCGATTGAGGTCTTTCTTAAAGTACTTGAACGACAACAAAGTTTTCACTAGTGCCTTCCAAAATCTCCTCCTTCCTTCTTCAATCTCGCCTTCTCCATTCCACTAAAACAATAAACATTTCTTTCTAACTTCTCTTGGTGTACGAGCTCTCTAAGACTCACATCACTATTTATACTCCATCTCAAAACTCTTTCACCAAGTTACAACCATCAACATTATTACCTAATTTATTGTGTCCTAATTAATATCCATTATTAGTATGATTAATTTTCTTAATAATTATTCTACTAATTACTCCTTAACCACCACAATTATTATCCCTAATAACCTTCCTCATAATTACCTTGTTAAAAACGGCTAATGATTACTTCGAATTAATGACTCGCTTTAAATTCAAAATTAACATCCCTACTTAATGACCATTAATATTTATTATTATTTATTTTATTTATTTTTTTAAACTAGCCCAAAAGGTATTATAAGCCCATTAAGTAACTTAAGCCCAAAACAATTGGCCAACAACTTCTAACCCAACTAATATAAGGAATAACAAATAATAAAATCATTTATTAATTAAAAAGGGTCAAATTCATTAATAAAATAAAAAGGTTTTACTAAATCTAAGCTCAATACCAAAGTCCAACTCATCTAAATAATTTAAACCCACATAATATAATTCCTAGAACTTCAATATAATTATTAGTCCCTCTAAAAGCCTAATTGAAAATTTAACAATTTACCAAATAATCCTCAAAAATTTTTGGGTTATTACATTCTTATCCCCTTAAAAGAAGTTTAGTCCTCTAAACTTTCATAATCCGATGAAGCAACTAATTTTATCATATCAATTTACACTAAATACTCCAAGAATGACACTAAGGTCAAACCTAAGACTTCAAATCAAACTTATCCTCACACAATATTAACTCCCAAAGATCTAAAGGATCAAATCAAACTTATCCTCATACAGCCTAAATTCCAAGGATCTAAAGCCAAAGCTTTGATACCAACTGTAACGACCCGAAATTTCCACGACAATAATAATAATAATTCTCCAATATAAATAATAATTCAAAACCAAATAACGATAACTAAAATTCAACAAAATTTTAAAGTCTTACAAACTCTCAAATAACTGCAATAACTAACTAAAGAGACTAAAATGAAATAAATTAAACCGATCCTTGAACTCCTTATGAAGTGCTTCCGAACCGTTCCACATTCTTCCTATATGAAATCTGGAAGAAAAGGAGATAAAAGGGTGAGCGAACAATGCCCAGTAAGTTTATATACAACCCCTCCGGTTACTAAAGAGGAGTTGTCCTGAAAAAATATCAAACGATACAATTTCAAATAAAACTCGAAGACATAAGAAAACACAAATTCGAAATAGTTATTTACCAAATCTCAAACCAAATGTCTTTCAAAATCTCCACGGTTTCCCAAACTGAGTTGACAATTATTTTGGAGTTTCAAATGATGACGAAATCGATTCAAAATTGACTCGAATGATTTACTTAATTAAAACCGTCCCATACCAGTTTTAATTAACTAAACCACTCACAGATTATAAGAAAATTCAAAGGACTGATAAGCTGAACAAAATTGACTCGAATGATATAGTTATCTACAACCGTCCCATACCAGCCGTAGATAATCAAATAATTCACAGACATCATGATCACATAAGTGGTCCACTGACCTTATCAAACCAAAATTCCATAAAGGGAACAAAATTGACTCCGCAGAGTCCTAACAAACAGTATCCTAACACCCCACCACTAAGTTGAAGCGGTGTACTGAGTTTGCCCGAAGGCCAAAATATCACATATACCCGCCGAAACAGGTTGTCTAACTTAGTGATCATTAATGAAATAAAATTATATCATATCAAAACTCATTTTATACAAAATATGAACTTCCACAAGGACAATAAAAATTTCATATTTACGAAACCAAAGAACGATTTAAGCAAACGAATAGCAAAAGATTAACAAATAACGGTAAACGAGGGAGTCAAAACAAATACTGACGCGAGATCGCTTACGTATCAAAGGAACGTACATCGCCAAGAAATATGCGAAAGCCTAAAAAATGAAACGAAACGGAAATCAATTAACTTAAGGATGTATAATTCCTTACCTTCGATTGAGGTCTTTCTTAAAGTACTTGAACGACAACAAAGCCTTCACTAGTGCCTTCCAAAATCTCCTCCTTCCTTCTTCAGTCTCGCCTTCTCCGTTCCACTAAAACAATAAACATTTCTTTCTAACTTCTCTTGGTGTACGAGCTCTCTAAGACTCACATCACTATTTATACTCCATCTCAAAACTCTTTCACCAAGTTATAACCATCAACATTATTACCTAATTTATTGTGTCCTAATTAATATCTATTATTAGTATGATTAATTTTCTTAATAATTATTCTACTAATTACTCCTTAACCGCCACAATTATTATCACTAATAACTTTCCTCATAATTACCTTATTAAAAACGGCTAATGATTACTTCGAATTAATGACTCGCTTTAAATCCAAAATTAACCTCCCTACTTAATGTCCATTAATATTTATTATTATTTATTTTTTTAAACCTAGTCCAAAAGGTATTCTAAGCCCATTAAGTAACTTAAGCCCAAAACAATTGGCCCACAACTTCTAACCCAACTAATATAAGAAATAACAAATAATAAAATCATTTATTAATTAAAAAGGGTCAAATTCATTAATAAAATAAAAGGATTTTACTAAATCTAAGCCCAATACCAAAGCCCAACTCATCTAAATAATTTAAACCCACATAATATAATTTCTAGGACTTCAATATAATTATTAGTCCATCTAAAAGCCTAATTGAAAATTTAACAATTTACCAAATAATTCTCGAAATTTTTTTTATTATTACATGATATGTTTTAAAATAAGTTTTGTATTTTTAAATAAATAAATAATCTTAAGAGTCATTTTATCATGAAACAAAATGAATAAATAAATAAAATATGATGAACTCTGACTTTTGTTATATATTTATACATACACATATACACAGTCTCATACAGTCAAATATATCTCATATATACATATATCAAATATATACGATGAGACCCCAACAAAGTGTCACCTACACACTTTCTCTCCTATATAAACTATAACCCTTCAAAGGTTAAAGGTAATCTACAATCTCTACAATCTCTCTCTCCAATACTCTCTCCATATCTGTCATATACAGATACTTATCTTTACATCCGAGGGTTATAGCGGGGCAACCCCGCACCCCTAACGATATTATTTTGCAGATCTTATCCGATGTGCGACGTATTTTCTGCAATATTTGTCACCCCAAATCTTGGCATCATCAAAATACAATTTAACAAGCGAAATGCAGGCACTCGTTAATATTATAATGATAAGACGGAGGACTTAGGCTCCGTTTGTTTCGCCGTAAAACATTTTTCGAAAAACGTTTTTCGGAAAATAACTCGTTTTACGCCGTTTGGTTAGCCCCCGGAAAATATTTTCCGAAAAATAACTCGTTTTCCGCTGTTTGGTTGTCCTAAGTAAAACGTTTTTCGGAAAACATTTTACGCCCTTCCTAAGTAAAACGACCTACTGACCTTGTCCTAAATAAAATATTTTTCGAAAAATGGTGGCCTTAATGTACAACTCATATTACGCCCGGTACAACATAATAATAATAATTAAAAAAAAATTAACTGCCCCCCACCCACCCCCCACCCCCCAAATTTTTTTTTTCTGTAACCGCCCCACCAACCCCCTACCTACCCCACCCCCCACCCCCAAATTTTTTTTTTTTTTTTTTTGGTAACCGCCCCACCCACCCCCTGCCTACCCCACCCCCAAATTTTTTTTTTAACCGCCCCGCCCCACCCCCCACCCCTTCCCCCCCAAAAAAAAAAATTTTTAATTTCTTTTTGGGTAACCGCCCCACCCACCTCCTGCCTACCCCACCCCCACCCACCCACCCCCTGCCTACCCCACCCCCACCCCACCCACCAAAAAAATAAATTTGGTAACCGCCCCATCCACCCCCTGCCTACCCCACCCCCACCCCCACACCCCCTTTGAAAAAAAAAAATTATATTTTTTTAATCGCCCGCCCCACCCACCCCTACCTGCCCCACCCCCCCACCCTCCCCCAAAAAAAAAATTATTTTTTTTGTAACCGCCCCACCCACCCCCTGCCTACCCCACCCCCACTCCACCCCCAAAAAAAAAAAATTTTTTTTTTTTTTTTGGTAACCGCGCCACCCCCCACCCCACCCCCCCCCCCCAAAAAAATATTTTTTTTGTAACCGCCCCACCCACCCCCAAAAAAAAATTTAAATACTTTTTTTTTGGGGGGGGGTGGGGGGTAGGCAGGGGGTGGGTGGGGCGGTTACAAAAAAAAATAAAAAATTTTGGGGGGGGGTGTGAGGACCCCGACCCGGAACCTACACGTGTCCCGAGTTGGAGCGTCCTCAAACTAACCCAAATATCACTAACTTTTAAAACTTTTAATTAAACTCCCAAATAAAACATCAATAACATTCCATTTCAAAATAACTCCACTCCTCTCCACTTGGGAGGAGGAGTTGACCAACTTTGAAACATTGACCTGTTTAGTTACAAAAGATATTGGTTTAACGTAGAAAAATAAAGTTTATAATTACAAGCTCCCAAAAAGGAATTATAACAAAATAATTTCTACGCCAACCTAACGTACCCCGACAATACCCCAAAATGCTCACAGCCAAACTCCTTCCCGTCCTTACTTAGCCGGTCCTCCCGTCTCGGGATCTAAAACAAGAAGGGAGAGGGGTGAGAATAAATCTCGACAAGCTATTATGAATGCAAAGCAATATGCCAAATAAATGCAACATATCACAAGTCGCACATAACACATTGGGAAAGCTATAAACACATTCCATTACCTTATTTTACCTTTTCCCGTCTGAACAGTAGTCGTACAACATTGGGTATAATAATACTCCAATCTTACAGTGAGATGCTTAAGCAATACTCACGTCTTATAAGACCCGTTTTTCAGGGAACCAAATAAGACAAGAGCAACTCTGTAAGGCTTTTGGCTCAATACAGACGCTATAACCCCAACCCGTGGCCACGGAGGGGACGGTCACGATATAACATAATCCGATCACATTAGCTCACACTTCCATAATTGATCGTATTCTGTTATACCCCCAACGTCAGCTGACTCACACATAATCAAGCACATAATAGATACTTGAATAAAATCCACAAAAAGGGATAACAACATATCAACATGGTAAACTATACTCATGTCCAACCAATATCATAGTGCAACATTTATTCAATACACTATGCAATAGAAACAATGTATATGAACTCAATGTAAGGCAAGGAAGTAGCATAAATCCATCCTACAACGTCATTATACAATAATACATAGCCTCTTGAAAGGTCTAAGGGGAATCTACCAAGTTGGGATCATAATTGTTTAGTTACTAAACTAGTTTATCTAACGTTTTCCAAGCAATATTTAAGGTACTTCCACTATTCCATTTTGATCACTTAGAACGTCATTGTGAAGCCAAAGTATTCTACTTTAATCTAGGTTAAAAAGATTTCATTTTGGTTCGAGTTTGATTAGGTTTGAATAGCTATAAAGTTGAGGTGAGAAAATACGACCGAGGGACGACTCGTGCCCCGGGGGCACGACTTCGTCCCCAAATTACCCCCACCGAACCCGGCGTCCCCCTTAGGTCACGACTTCCCTTCGTCCAAGGGACGACTCGTCCCTCAGGAATTTGTACAAACAAAGAATAACAACAACAATGCCTCCAAAATCCCAAGATTCCAACCAAATGCATCCTAAGTTATGAACCTAAAGGGCATTTCCAACTTGGGTAACTTTAATCTACTCCTTTAACTCCATGAAATCAAGTCTTAAACCTAGATCCATTCAACTTCCATAACTCACAATATTTCTACAAACCCAACAAGGTTCTAAATCAACACATTCAAGAGAAACAAACACAATAGCATCTATATTCATGATCATTCAAGGAAAGAAAAGGTCATAACAACTCACTTTTGGCAATACAAGATGAAATGGAGCTTTTCTTGGCTTGATCAACTCCTTGAGGTGTTCTACTCACAAAAGGACACTTAGATTTTCAAATGGACAAGAAATGGGTCTTGGTAGAAGTGTAGGAGAGGGAGGCTTTCAAGAACTCTTCCATGGATATTGTAGGAGAAAAGATGAAGAAATGATGGAGGAGGGAGAAGTGTGTGGGAGATGTAAGAGAGGCATGGGAGGTGAGGGAAAGTTTTGACTTTAGGCCACCTAGGTTGAGGGAATAAGGGGAAGGGAAATGGCCCCCCCCTTCTCCCTACTCAAACCAATTACTTTCACCAATTAAATTATCATCCCCCAATTTATTTATCTACCCAATTTATCTTCCTCCCATTATTTATTTATTTGCTATTCTTATATTTTTCTTAGAACACAATTTATTTTATTATCATTTATCCTAATATAATAAATCAAGTATATAAAAATGGGCACATATTAATAATAATAATAATAAAAGCACACAATATAATATTAAAATTTAGTGCCTAGGGTTAGGGTCGTTACACTCACTCCCCATTAAAGAAAATTCGTCCCGAATTTTAAAAGAAAACTTACTTGAAATTTCAAACAACCACGGGTATTTTGCTCTCATCTCCGACTCTAGCTCCCACGTCGCTTCCTCAACGGTGTGGTTCTTCCAAAGGACCTTCACTATAGGAATACTCTTAGACCTCAACTCCTTAACTTGGAACTCTAGGACTCTCAAGGGTTCCTCAACATAAGACATGTCCGCTTGGACATCATCGGGAGGAGAACTCAAGATGTGGGAAGGATCATGACAATACTTCCTCAACATCGAGACATGGAAAACATCATGGAGTAAGGAAAGAGACGGAGACAACGCCAAACGATAAGCCAAATCCCCAACCTTCTCTAGAATCTCAAACGGTCCAACGAACCTCGGAGACAATTTACCCTTATTACCAAACCTCTTAATTCCCGTCCTCGGAGAGACCTTCAAAAACACAAAGTCACCAACCTGAAAAGATAAATCCCGTCTTCTACTGTCGGCGTAGCTTTTCTGTCTACTCTGAGCCGTCTTCAATCTATCCCGAATCACCTTGATCTTCTCCGTAGAATCTCGAACCAAATCCGGGCCCCAAAGTCTCGCTTCACCAACCTCGTCCCAACACATCGGAGATCGACACTTCCTACCATACAATGCTTCATACGGAGCCATCTCAATACTAGACTGATAACTGTTGTTGTAAGCAAACTCCCCGGTTTTCCCATCTTGCACTTGATCTAAAATCTTCTTCAACTCCGGATCACCTAGTTGAGCTTCCTTCAAATCTCCATACAAAGTCGGAACGGCTCGAACATTCGCAACGATTACTTCACTCTTCAATTCTCGAGAACTCAAAGCTGTCATATACGCCTTTCGGCTAATCGCATCGGCCACCACATTGGCCTTCCCCGGATGATAGGAAATGATACAATCAAAATCCTTCAAGAACTCAAGCCATCTCCTTTGTCGGTTGTTCAACTCCTTTTGGGTAAATAGATACTTCAAACTCTTATGATCGGTGAAAATCTCAAACTTCGCCCCATAAAGGTAGTGCTTCCACTTATGCAACGCAAAAACAATCGCCGCCAATTCCATATCATGAGTAGGATAATTCTGTTCCGCCGGTGATAACTTCCTAGAGGCATACGCAATAACTTTCCCATTCTGCATGAGGACACAACCCAAACCCGCCTTCGAGGCATCACTATAGATCACGAAATTCTCACAACCATCCCAGGTGGTAAGAACAGGAGCCGTCGTCAATCTCTTCTTCAATTCATTAAAACTTTCTTCACATTTGGAATCCCATACAAACGAAACATCCTTCCGAGTCAACCTAGTCAACGGAGTAGCAATCCGAGAAAACCCCTCAATGAACCTTCTATAATACCCCGCCAAACCAAGAAAACTACGGACCTCGGTCACAGTCGAAGGTTGCTTCCAATTAACCACGGCTTCAATCTTTGAAGGATCCACGGAAATCCCCGAACTCGACACCACATGCCCCAAGAAAGAAACCTGCTCAAGCCAAAACTCACACTTACTGAACTTGGCGTACAAGCTCTTCTCACGAAGAACCGACAAAACAATCCTCAAATGATTTTCGTGCTCTTCCCGGACTTAGAATACACAAGGATATCATCAATGAAGACCACCACGAAGCTATCAAGATAAGGCTTGAAGACACGGTTCATCATATCCATAAACACGGCTGGAGCATTAGTCAACCCAAACGGCATCACAACAAACTCATAATGACCATATCTAGTCCGGAAAGCTGTCTTAGCAATATCATCCGGTCTAATCTTCAACTGATGGTATCCGCTTCTCAAATCAAGCTTCGAGTAGATAACGGAACCTTGGAGTTGGTCAAACAAATCATCTATATGCGGAAGAGGATATTTATTCTTAATGGTGGCTTGGTTCAACAAACGATAGTCAATACACAATCGTAAGGTACCATCCTTCTTCCTAACAAATAAGACCGGTGCTCCCCACGGAGACACACTAGGACGAATAAAACCTCGGTCTAACAATTCTTGCAATTGGACCTTCAACTCTTTTAACTCGGCCGGAGCCATTCTATAGGGTGCTTTAGAGATAGGGGCGGTGCCGGGCACTAAGTCAATACAAAACTCGACCTCACGATCCGGAGGCATAGAGTACTCACTAGAGAACACATCACTAAACTCATTCACAACCGGAACATGAGCTAACTCGGAAGACTTCTTATTGGAATCTACCACATAAGCTAAGTAACCCGCACACCCCTTAGATAGCATCTTTCTAGCTTTTAAGGCGGAAATAACATGTAAACCGAACATAGATTTATCGGCATCAAATATAAAAGTAGGCACATTAGGCATAGCAAATGAGACTCGCTTCCTACGACAGTCTGCCAAAGCATGGCACTGACTCAACCAATCCATCCCAAGGATCACATCAAAATCACGGATTGGTAACTCGACCAAATCCACCGGTAATACATGCCCACATATAGTCACATCACAACCACGATATATCACAGAAGATGCAAGGCACTCTCCCATAGGAGTAGAGACCTCCAACACATAAGGCATAGATTCAGGCAAAATATGCAATGAAAATGCAAAATGCGATGCCACAAATGAATGGGAAGACCCGGGATCTATAAGAATGCGGGCCTTAACTCCTGAGACAGGAACTATACCTCTAATGACGGCATTAGGATCGACCTCTCCTCGACCCAAAGCAAACACGCGACCTTGGACTCTATCCTTAGGTTTCCCATCAACATCTCTCTTCACACCACTACCTTGTCCTCCAAATCCGGTACCCGAAGCTTGCTTATTCTGTAACTTGGGACAATTTCTCCTGAAATGGCCTGGCGACCCACACTCCAAACACTTACCTTGTTTGCTCCAACACTTGTCCTCCGAATGCCCTAGCTTCTTGCAAAACCCACATGTTACCCCAAACTGACCGAAAGTCGAACGATTTGCCGGAGCCGCCACATGACCTCCTCGATTCGCTCCCGGAGTAAAAGTCCTCGGCTGCCCTCTATTCTGTCCTGAACCTTGACCTTGGAACTTATTCCTGCTTCCGCCTTCATTCTTACCACGGTGCTCCTCTATGTCATTCTCAATCCGATACGCCATGTTCACTGCTGCTTGGAAGTTGGCGAAGTTGTGCGTCAACAGCTGCTTCCGGAACTCAACCCTTAAACCTTTCACAAACCGGTAGACTCGCCTCTCCTCGTCTGGCACCAAATGAGGGCAATATCGGGCCAATTCTGTGAACTTTGCTGAATACTGAGCTACTGTCATGGTTCCTTGCTCCAGTTTCAGAAACTCGCCTTCTTTCTTGTCTCTAGTAACCATCGGCACAAAGTGATCCCGGAACTTGAGCGTGAAGTTCTCCCAAGTCTGCGGTGTCAAATCCCGGTCCCAACCATCCTTCACTACTTGCCACCAGTGCTCCGCAGGTCCTTCCAACTTGAAAACGGCGCATCTCACCTTCTCCGCATCCGTACTCTCCATAGCTGCAAAAATCTTATTCATAGCCTCAAGCCACCTCTCAGCCTTCACCGGATCCGGATCTCCGTTGAAGCTAGGAGGAGACATCTTCACGAACTTCTCCAAACCATGTTGCCCTTGTCTGCCTTCTTGCTGTTGCCTACCCTGATTCAAATTCTGAGTTGCCATATGCTGAAGAAACCCTCGGAACATATCCATCATCTCGGCATTCGGATTACCGACACCACCCAAACCCAGATTCTGATCACCTTCATTTTCCGCCATTACAACAAACTCCTGCATTAAACACTCGACGTCAGTTATCGCACACTCTCACTCAGCTAGACTCTACCCGAGAATTCTAACCGAGCTCTGATACCAACTGTGAGGACCCCGACCCGGAACCTACACGTGTCCCGAGTTGGAGCGTCCTCAAACTAACCCAAATATCACTAACTTTTAAAACTTTTAATTAAACTCCCAAATAAAACATCAATAACATTCCATTTCAAAATAACTCCACTCCTCTCCACTTGGGAGGAGGAGTTGACCAACTTTGAAACATTGACCTGTTTAGTTACAAAAGATATTGGTTTAACGTAGAAAAATAAAGTTTATAATTACAAGCTCCCAAAAAGGAATTATAACAAAATAATTTCTACGCCAACCTAACGTACCCCGACAATACCCCAAAATGCTCACAGCCAAACTCCTTCCCGTCCTTACTTAGCCGGTCCTCCTGTCTCGGGATCTAAAACAAGAAGGGAGAGGGGTGAGAATAAATCTCACAAGCTATTATGAATGCAAAGCAATATGCCAAATAAATGCAACATATCACAAGTCGCACATAACACATTGGGAAAGCTATAAACACATTCCATTACCTTAGTTTACCTTTTCCCGTCTGAACAGTAGTCGTACAACATTGGGTATAATAATACTCCAATCTTACAGTGAGCTGCTTAAGCAATACTCACGTCTTATAAGACCCGTTTTTCAGGGAACCAAATAAGACAGTAGCAACTCTGTAAGGCTTTTGGCTCAATACAGACGCTATAACCCCAACCTGTGGCCACAGGAGGGGACGGTCACAGATATAACATAATCCGATCACATTAGGTCACACTTCCATAATTGATCGTATTCTGTTATACCCCCAACGTCAGCTGACTCACACATAATCAAGCACATAATAGATACTTGAATAAAATCCACAAAAAGGGATAACAACATATCAACATGGTAAACTATACTCATGTCCAACCAATATCATAGTGCAACATTTATTCAATACACTATGCAATAGAAACAATGTATATGAACTCAATGTAAGGCAAGGAAGTAGCATAAATCCATCCTACAACGTCATTATACAATAATACATAGCCTCTTGAAAGGTCTAAGGGGAATCTACCAAGTTGGGATCATAATTGTTTAGTTACTAAACTAGTTTATCTAACGTTTTCCAAGCAATATTTAAGGTACTTCCACTATTCCATTTTGATCACTTAGAACGTCATTGTGAAGCCAAAGTATTCTACTTTAATCTAGGTTAAAAAGATTTCATTTTGGTTCGAGTTTGATTAGGTTTGAATAGCTATAAAGTTGAGGTGAGAAAATCTGACCAGGGGACGACTCGTGCCCCAGGGCACGACTCGTCCCCAAATTACCCCCACTGAACCTGGCGTCCCCCCCTTAGGTCACGACTTCCCTTCGTCCAAGGGACGACTCGTCCTCGGCCCGTAATTTGTACAAACAGCGATAGAATAACAACAATGCCTCCAAAATCCCAAGATTCCAACCAAATGCATCCTAAGTTATGAACCTAAAGGGCATTTCCAACTTGGGTAACTTTAATCTACTCCTTTAACTCCATGAAATCAAGTCTTAAACCTAGATCCATTCAACTTCCATAACTCACAATATTTCTACAAACCCAACAAGGTTCTAAATCAACACATTCAAGAGAAACAAACACAATAGCATCTATATTCATGATCATTCAAGGAAAGAAAAGGTCATAACAACTCACTTTTGGCAATACAAGATGAAATGGAGCTTTTCTTGGCTTGATCAACTCCTTGAGGTGTTCTACTCACAAAAGGACACTTAGATTTTCAAATGGACAAGAAATGGGTCTTGGTAGAAGTGTAGGAGAGGGAGGCTTTCAAGAACTCTTCCATGGATATTGTAGGAGAAAAGATGAAGAAATGATGGAGGAGGGAGAAGTGTGTGGGAGATGTAAGAGAGGCATGGGAGGTGAGGGAAAGTTTTGACTTTAGGCCACCTAGGTTGAGGGAATAAGGGGAAGGAAATGGCCCCCCTTCTCCCTACTCAAACCAATTACTTTCACCAATTAAATTATCATCCCCCAATTTATTTATCTACCCAATTTATCTTCCTCCCATTATTTATTTATTTGCTATTCTTATATTTTTCTTAGAACACAATTTATTTTATTATCATTTATCCTAATATAATAAATCAAGTATATAAAAATGGGCACATATTAATAATAATAATAATAAAAGCACACAATATAATATTAAAATTTAGTGCCTAGGGTTAGGGTCGTTACAGGGGGGGTGGGTGGGGCGGTTACCAAAAAAAAATAAAAATTTTGGGTGGGGGGTGGGGTAGGCAGGGGGTGGGTGAGGCGGGGCGGTTACAAAAAAAAATAAAAAATTTTTTTTTTGAGGGGGGGTGGGGTGGGGTAGGCGAGGGGTGGATGTGGTGGTTACAAAAAATGATTAAAAAAAAAAAATTTAATAAAACATTTTACGCCCTTCCTTTTTCTTACCAAACACCCGAAAATATTTTACACCCTTTCTCCGTAAAACATTTTACGCCTTACCTCCGTAAAACATTTTACAGGAAAACATTTTACATGAAAACATTTTTCGAAAAACGTTTTCCGAAAAATGTTTTACGTCGAAACAAACGGAGCCTTAGTTAGCGAAGTTAAAAGTTTGATGAAGGGTCAAATGAGGTAGTTAGAGTGGTAGTGGCTAAAAATGGAGTTGGTGTTTTATCAAACTGAATTGAGGGTTGTGCTAATTAAAAAGATCATTTTGGACTTTGGAGTGGTAGGAGAGAATCAACAACTGGCTATCCCATTAAATTAAGCAATAGCTAACCAATAAGATTTCATAAACAAAATTCTAATCACCAACTAATAATTGAGTTTCTTGAAGAAAAAAAATGACTCCATTCATTTTCATCTCATAGTAAGTCATATTCATCTCCTAGTAAGTCTTGCAGTTGACTTGTTAATCTTATTAACTAGTGCAATCGTTTCACTTTGGGTAGGGCTATAGCCACTAAAATAATTGTTTATCCATTGCAACAATTTTATTTTTCGTAAATTAATCTTTTAAATGACACAAACACGTCACCGAAGGGGTCTGTAGACAACCAATCTTCGATCGCGCACACCCCATTGCATACAGTCTTTAACTTTATTGCTTTTCGATAACTTTTATTAACTTTGGTTAAGTTCTTAGCTGATTTCGTTAGTTTTGAACTAAACTGAATAATGGAGTTAATTTTTAGGGTATTTCTGCTATTTATTATTTCTAAAAATCGGGAGATTTATGCCATGGTAGTGGAAATCGCGCGAGTTTGACAACCCATATGTGACTCACGCGAGTTTCACTCTCAGTGGCTGATTTTCCTCCAAAAATCTCTCTTTTTTATTTGTAACCCCACATTTCATTACTCTTAGCTTGATCTGAGCCAATCTTTTTTATCACAAACACCTCTGTTCTTACCTTCTTCACCTATAAAAGGTGCCCCTAGCCCCCTCGAAATGAGTAACAAATATTTGTGATGAGCTCGGACCTTCCGAACAAGACCCAAGACTGCTCTAATACAAACTTATCCTCCGACCCAAATGAACCTGAGATCTCCAGACCGAGCTGTCATCTGACAGAGTGTATCTCGGTCACAACCAGACTCCCTGTTAATATTGTGGGGATCACGATTCCGTACAATCTCTGACACCAACTGACAGGCATGTCCCTTTTAAATGGAAACCCGAGCAACCATCACGCGCGTTGCCAAACCAACTGCTCCTCTATCCTTCGTCCTTTCAATGACAACCACTACAGTAATTGTGTTCTTTATTCGTACATACTTTTCAGAGCTCGTCACATGTCCTACGTAAAGGCAAATGTGCTCAACAATTAAGATCATATCCAGCAGATCTCTTTCTACACTATAAATACTCTTCATTCTCCTATAGGGCAAGGTAAGTTACATTGTATAAACCTTAACACCCACACACACACACACCAAGACATTTCAAGTCTTGCTCTCAATTCATCATACCTCAGAGATCTTACTCTCACACCTGATGCCCTGAGCCGTAATCAAACCCGGCTTGATCTCTAACAGTGCAGTTTATTTGTGTTGTGTTCTAGGTTCGTATCACCCAAAAGTTGGTTATCCTCATAGTGATATCCGAAAAGTTGTGGCGTCATCAATTTTCCTAAGAAATTGACTCTCTACATTTCAACCTTCAACTTCCAACTCTCTCTCTCTCTCACACAGACACAAACCTCTCTTTTTCAAGCAAGCTTTGGAGAAAACAAGCCTTAAATATAAGGCATTCCCGAAAGTTTTCAAAACTAGGTATTTTATTTAATTTCTTTCTTGCTTTTATTTACACTTTTTCATGTATCAATATTTCCATTAAAAGGGAGACGATTTAAAGGTAACTTTATTCATTGAAGTTGACCACAAATTGTCTCACTAACATTTCAACAACCCTCTGATAATTAAATTAAACAATCATGATTTAGAGAACATGGACTAGAACACTTTAAAGTAGCAAGACCGGCCATAAGGTTGGGGGAGGGGGGGTGGTTAACCCCTTCTCGTTTTCGTAATCTAACTCCCGAATCCTTTTTCTTTGAATCTCTGGTTTAAAATGATTTAGATATAGGTTTTTCTTATGTTTTGATCATTTATTTTCTCAAAACATAGGTATAGGTGGCGATTCAAATAAATCAAATAGACATTCCTAGGAAAACTCCTTATTGCTTTTCCGGGATATCTACACTATGACAGTTATTGTGTACCTGTTCTACATCGTGAATTTCTGCTTTTAACAACACATTCACCGATAAAAAACAACTTCTCTTTTAAAATATGGTTGTTGATAATAATCGTAATGATATCTATCTATATATAATAATAAGATTGTGGTAATTTTTTGGCCTTTCAGGGGTATTTTGGTCATTTCACGCGGTGGCAAAGAGGAAATTAACAAGGCTAAAAACCCACGTGGCAGCCTATTATTCGACGGAGTATTTTTTTTTTTTTTTAAATCAGTTTGTCCAAGTGTCGAATGAAGGAGGAAGGGTACTCCAGTAATTTCGCTGGCGCGTGAAAGACACGCGCCGACAAGGGCGAGTCAAGCGCATTTCCGATTTTTTTTTTTTTTGTTTCGCCACATGGCACCTCTCCATTGGCTGGACGGATTTCAAAAAAAAATAAAATTATCCCATTTATTTGACCTCGATTATTATATATTAAATTAATTTTTTTAATTTTTTTTTTTCACCAAAATTCATAATTTTTTTTTCTCTTTAAATAGAGACTATTTTCATTTGATTTGGACACATAAAAAAACATTTTTTAAAATATAACTTTCTAATTATCATTTGTTTTTTGTTTTTTTTTTCATTTTTCAATATGGTTTTAGTCAAAATTATTTAAGTGTGAACTATTTTTTTATTATAAATGATAATGGTAATAATATTAATTTTACTAATTATAAAAATAAATAATATAAAATAAATTAAAAGTGATGGGGTGTAGGATAATTAGTTGGAATGGAGAATATGGTTATATGTTTATTTTAGTTCGATACATCAAACCATTTATTTATTTTATTTTAAAAAAAAATTGAAGCATAGTCAATAAAATATTAATTACTTCTATTAACAATTACAAAATAAAGTGGATAGTAAATGATTTATTTTATTTCTTATATTTTTGGTGTAAAAAAATAATCAAGAATATAAAATAAAATAAAAGTGGTGGGATATAGGACGATGTGTTGGAATGGTGTTGAATTATATATATATATATATATAATAAAATATAAGTGGATAGTAAATGATTTATTTTGTTTCTTATTTTTTATTGGTTAAAATTATGGGAGCTGTAAATTACACGGGCATAAAGAGGCACGATAATGCATTTTTTTTTATAATTTTAGTTTTGTATTTTTCATCGTATTTGTAGTTAACATTAAATAAGTGTGAAGTATTTATTTTAAATAATAAATGATAATAATAATAATAATTTTACTAATCATAAAAATAAATGATATAAAATAAAATAAAAGTGGTGGGATATAGAATGATGAGTTAGAATGGTGTTGAATTATCTATATATATATATATATATATATATTTATATATATATGATAATTTTAGTTTTGTATTTTTCATGGTCTTTGTAGTTAAAATTAAATAAGTGTGAAGTATTTATTTTAAATAATAAATGATAATAATAATAATAATATTTTTACTAATCATAAAAATAAATGATATAAAAGAAAATAAAATTGGTTGGGTATAAGATGATGAGTTAGAATGGTGTTGAATATATATTTAATATTAATAATTATATATGTATATTTTTTTATTTAAAATCATATATGTATATTTAATATTAATCATTATATATGTATATAAATATAATTACACCTACCTTGAACTTGAAGCTTCATTATATACCAAGGCCAAGGCAATTTTTGATTCGTTTCCTTTCGATGTGGGAAATTTGCATTTGCCTTAGTCGGCCTTGGCCTTGGCCTTGCCTCGGCTCGGCCTGCCTTGGCCTTCGGCTTGCCTTGGCTCGGCCCTTGGCCTTGGCCTTGGTCTTCGCCTTTATCCCACATGAAAAAAAACAAAGTAAGATGAGTTGCCTTGGTTATATAATGAGGATGAATCTTAGCCAAGCATGCATGATTCGTCCGGGGCATTATTAATGGTCGGCTTGGCCTTGGCTCGGCCCTTGGCCTTGCCTTGGTCGGCCTTGGCCTTGGACGTGGCCTTGAACTTTATCCCACATGGAAAAAAAATCAAAGGAAGATGAGTTGTCTTGGTTATATAATGAGGATGAAGCTTAGCCAAGCATGCATGATTCGTCTTAGGCATTATCAATGGTCGGGTTGGCCTTGGCCCTGAATTTTTTATTTTTTAAAAAAATAGGTCAAATCGAATACTCGAATCAAATAATTCGAATATCAATTTCGAATCAAATCAAATAATGAGAATGTAGCCTTCGACGGGCATTTTTGTCATTTCACTCGGTGGCAAAATTGAAGATATTTCGGCCAAAAAAAAATTTCCACCCATTTCTTTAACCTAAATTATATTATAATAAATTAAAATTTTCAAAAAATAAAAATTCACCAAAATTCATAAAAAAAAATTCTCTTTAAATATAGACTATTTTCATTTGATTTGGACACATAAAAAAACCCATTTTTTTAAATATAACTTTCTTAATTATCCTTTTTTTATTTTCCTATTTCATTTTTTCAATATTTTTTTTGTCATAATTATTTAAGTGTCAAGTTTTTTTTTATTACAAATTATAATGATAATTATAATAATTTTACTAATTATAAAAATAAAGAATATAAAAGAAAATAAAATTGATAGGTATAGGATAATGAGTTGGAAGCGCTAATATGGTTATTTAGTTTATTTGATACGTTAAAAATTTTATTTAATTTATTTTTAAAAAAAAATTGAATCATAGTAAATAAAGTATTAAAAAAGATGAATATCGGGAAAGATGGTCATCATTTTAAAACAATATATTATAAGAAATTATTTTTTTCGAATAAAAAAATTTCATCAAAATTCATAAAAAATATTTATTTTAAATAGAGACTATTTTCATTTGATTTGTACACATAAAAAACAATTTTTTTTTAAATATAAATTTCTTAATTATCCTTTGTTAATTTTCCTTTTTAATTTTTCAATATGTTTTTAGTCGAAATTAATTAAGTGTCAAGTTTTTTTTAATTATAAATGATAATGATAATAATAATATTTTTACTAATTATAAAAATAAAGAATATAAAAGAAAATAAAATTGATGGGGTATATGATAATGAGTTGGAAGGGGTAATATGGTTATTGAGTTTATTCGATACATCAAACATTTTATTTATTTTATTTCAAAAAAATTTGAATCATAGTAAATAAAGTATTAATAAATACGAATATCGGGAAAGATATTCATCAATTATTTTATAATAAATTATTTTTTCCCCATTTCTTTTACCTCAATTATTTTATAATAAATTATTTTTTTTAAATAAAAATTTACACCATCATTCATACATGATAATAATAATAATTATTATTATTTTACTAATCATAAATATGTGTGTATATATATATATATATATATATATATATATATATATATATATATATTTCCTTTCGTATTTATTTCGATTTCGATAAGTTATTCGTTAGTAACTGCCCCGTGCATCGCACGGGAGTCAAACTAGTTTTGCATTAATAACAGGTTTTTTAACGTGTGTCGTTAGGAAATAAGATAAAATTTAATTATGACAATGAATTTGCATAATTATTGAAATTTTTAGTAATATATTTAGAGTTTCTAGGTTGAATTGCTATAAATAAGCAAATTTAATGTCATAATTAAGTTTTATCGTATGTACAAAAGATATACGCTAGAAAAATTGTAATTACAATGTTTATAAATTCGTAAAGATAATTAAAGTTTAATACTCCCTCCGTCTCATAAAATCTTACCCATTTATTGTTATGCGTGAAAAATAAGAAATAATGTTATTAAAGTAGGAGTTGTGAATGGATAGGAGAGAGAAAGTGGGGTAGAGAATAGTAAGTGAATAGTTGTCGTGAGTAGGGACCGGAACCGGAAAACCAGACCGAAAAAGTCCGAAACCGCCATGAACCGCCACGAAAACCGGAACTGGGGTAACCGGAACCGTTTTGGATAAGGGCCGGTTAAGGTTCACATAAATGGTGAACCGGATCGAAACCGAAATCGGAACCGGACTGAAAATTCCTTGTTTTTCAATAATTTTTAGCTTTTTTATTCATTATTGACCGGAACCGCACCGGAACCGAATTGTGGTAACCGGAACCGGATCCGGGGTAAGCAAGGGCCGGTTAAGGTTCACCCTTTTGCCAAACCGAAGCCGGCGGTTCTGAACCGAAATCGGGTCCGAAACTGATTTTGGCCATCCCTAGTTGTGAGTATGACAAGTGGGTCCCATTAATAAAGAAGTGTTATCAATTTTCCTTTTTAGGAAAGTGTGATTTATAAATGGGACGCCCTAAATGACAAAGTGAATAAGATTTTATGGGACGGAGGGAGTATATTTTTTGAATAATAATAAGGGTATAAAATATGGTAACAAAATTTTGAACACAAAAATGATTTATCATGATTTTCTTGATGATTTTAATTTAGAGTGTGACATGTAAACAATCAATAGAGCCAATAAAATATTATCCCCTTATTTTATTTTGTACCCAATTTTTTTTTTTTTTTAAACCTAGGTTTTCAACTTACGTCGGACTAATTCTGTACCCCTAGGCTCCGGCCCCTCAGAGTGCTGGGGGAGGTAAATCGCGGGATATTCCCGAAACAGTCAGGGTGGCAGCAATGCTGCTTCCATTACTGCTCGGATGTGTCCCGGGGGACTCCAAAGGCTCATGAAACTCATGGTATAAATAATTTCACAAAGATTTCTTAGGGAGAATCAAACTCATGATCTCCCGACAGGAAGGCCGGTTAGCATATCACAAGGCCAGGAGACCTTAGGTATTTTTGTACCCAATCTTTGTAATCATATTTTGTGTTCATAGTATCGATCATACATTTTTTTTTTCAAATTTCAAGTAAATTTTCATAATTAAAGTGTGACTATCTGTTTGCTAGAATGGTGGGTTAATTCGAAGAACGATTGATTAAGTAGGTTTTAATTTCATAGACTTCTTGCATGTCAAGATTCGGCGTTATTCATGGAGATCATATTTCAAAGCATGTCGTCACTTTATTTTTATTGAAACTAGTTAGTAATCTTGATCGATTACCTTTCAAATCGAGCCCAAATCTCGATCAAGTCCCTATGCCAAGTATAATGTGGTCTACTCCCTCCGTTCCGAAACAATCTTCACAAACACTGTTTGCACTGGTTTTAAGGAGGGAGTATTATATTGAAAGTGTTGTGAGTGAAAATAAAATAGGAGAGAGAATGAGTGGAGAGAATAGTAAATTATAATGGTGTTGTGAGTATTAAAATAATGTAGGAGAGAGAATGAGTGGAGGGAATAGTAAAGATTCCTTTCCATTTTAGGTAAGTTTTAAATGTGTGAAGTAAGTTTTGGGACATCCAAAAGGAAAAGTGTGAAGATTGTTCCGGGACGGAGGGAGTATATAATAACGCGAACGTTTAGATCACTAGAATTTAAATCGCGGACATCATGATCGCAAGAATTGAGGCCGTGATGATCTTTAGAGTCGCCAATGAGTTGGCCGCATCCTCCATTATCATGATATACAAGATCGCGTCCGCAATGATCGTGATATAGAAAATCGCGTCAGCTAATGATTAGTACTCCCATCATCCAAAAATAAATATTCATTTAGAATATAGTGGTCATTTGAAAATATTGATTTTTAATAGAAAAAAGTCATAATATTCTTGTTTTTCACTTTCAAAATTTTAATTTTACAAAAATATAATAAATCATGAAACAAACTGAAAAAAAATATTAAGAACAAAATTATTTAAAAGTAAATTTTTAATACGTTATTTATTTTGAGAAAAAAAAATGTAAAGGTAAAAAAAAAAAGACATTCAATTTATGAGGGAGGGAGTACTATTCTTTTTATTTATAAGATCGTATCTATGGGCTAGCTATAGCTAATGATTAGTAAGGAAAAGGCTTAAAGGCCCAAGCCCATTCGTTCCATTACTTTCCTTAATAAGCCCTTCATTATCCATATTACTTAACTAGCCCAAAAAAGAGATTTCGTTATACTGGGCCTATATTCTAAATTACTCCCTCTATCTCTAATTTTTCTAATTAAATACTCCCTCCGTCCCACCAATTGCTTCACCATTTTCCTTGGGCACAGGAATTATGGTAATGGGAGGGAAAAAAAATGTTGTGAGTGTAATTTGAAAATAGGAGAGAGAATTAGTGGAGAGAATAATAAATTATAATGGTGTTGTGAGTATTAAAATAATGTAAGAGAGAGAATGAGTGGAGGAAATAATAATATTTTATGTCCAAAAAAAGAAAGGTGAAGCTTCTAACGGGACACCCTTTTGGGTAATTGGTGAAGCTTTTATTGGGACGGAGGGAGTATTCAAATTTCAAATATTTTTTTTGTTGCCAAATGAATGTCTTTTTTTCAAAAAACTTTCATTAAGGTTTTTTATCGAAAAAGATTCACTATTCATTTCATTATCGTAAATCTAAATCTTTAGACGGTGAATATTACGACATCTACTACAACAGATAAAAACACACATTTAAACAATTAAGGACGGAGTCAATTAAGGACGGAGTGAGTAATACACTAGACTAGATGTCGTGTTTGAGTTACCAACTGATAATTAATTTATACTCCCTCCGTCCCACCCGAAGCGTCACGTCACTTTTTACTCAAAAGGGTGTCCCGTTTAAAGCGTCACTCTTTCCTAAAAAGGAAATATTTTATTACCCATTCACTATTCCCTCCACTAATTCTCTCTCCTCTACACTCACAACACTTTTTAAATTTACTATTTTCTCCACTAATTCTCTCTCCTATTTTCAAATTACACTCACAACATTTTTTCTTCCCACACTTTTCCTTAATTTGCGTGTCACTCCTAAAATGGCGACGCTTCTATACCGGGACGGAGGGAGTATAATAATTACTCCCTCCGTCCCACCCGAAGCGTCATTTTTTACCCCAAAGGGTGTCCCGCTTAAAGCGTCACCCTTTCCTAAAAATGAAATATTTTATTAATATTCTATTACCCATCCACTATTTCCTCCACTAATTCTCTCTTCTCTACACTCACAACACTTTTTAAATTCACTATTTCCTCCACTAATTCTCTCTCCTATTTTCAAATTACACTCATAATAACAGTTTTTCTTTCCACACTTTTCCTTAATTTTCGTGCCACCCCTAAAATGGCGACGCTTCTACCGGGACGGAGGGAGTATATTGTTATAAAATAATACTAATTTTTTTTAAGATAAACCAAAAAATATATGCTTCCTTTTCTTGGTTTGATAATAAATATTTAATCTTTATTTAAAATATTTGAATTTTATTTTTCAAATTTTATTTATCATTTATTTTAGGGCGGAATAATTAATCCTATTTGGGGTTAAAGGGTTCTGAAATACTGTGGGCTGAGAAATCTATGGACTATGAAAGCCCAATTTAAAAAAGGACTAAAAAGCTAAAGCCGAAAACGAGAACGTCAAATTACGCATGTACCCCTGCTTAAATAAAGTTTGTCATTATCTGTTCACCATAGACATTTCCGCCCTCTCAAACCCGGAAATTCATCCCAAAAGAAAACAAAATACCCGAAACCTAACCCTAACTACAATTACAACGAACCCCATTTACTTTAATTAATTACAAATCTAACCCACAAATTGGGGCGAGTTGGCATTCACACGAAATCATTCCCTTAATCTTCGTCACAATATTGAGCATTTTGACGGTTCTAACCCCCGTCTTGTAAATTGTACAATTAACAATATTAGCAGTACCCCCGTGCGATGCACGGACAACTATTAAAACATATTGACGAAAATTCATACAAATATAACAGGAAATATAGAAATGTTTGTGTACATTGTAAAACACTTTTTTTAAAACTATATTATTAGTACATACTCCCTCCGTCCCACTTCACTTGGCACTAATTTTCATTTTGGGTCGTCCCACTTCACTTGGCACTGCCCAAAATGAAAAAGAATATTCACTATTCCCTCCACTCATTCTCTCTACTACTTCACTTTTACACTCACAACATTCTCTCTCCTAACTATTTCTCCCACTCATTCTCTCTCCTATTTAATTCTTCATACTCACAACATTTAACTTTTTCTCTTTCTTACATCACTTTTTCTTAATTCCTACACCCAAAAAGTTGGTGCCAAGTGAACCGGGACGGAGGGAGTATATCATATTGAAGGTATATATTTAAGGCATAGTTAATTTGTACGAACATTATAAACATTAATTTTTACAAAATAATACTACTTCGGGTAAAAAAATAAATTAATATATTCGTCCCAAGGAATATTTTATAAAATATTACTTAATATGTTTAAAAAATTAATGTAAAATTTTGAAACGAAAGAAATAACATTACAAACATTAATTTATATTTAAAAAGTAAAATTATGATTAATATTATCATCATTTATAATAAAAATATATACTTCACACTTAATTAATTTGCACAAAAAAGATATTGAAAAATAAAAAAGAAAAATTAAGAAAGGATAATTAAGAAATTTATATTTAAAAAATAGTGATATTTTTTTTCTCCAAATTAAATGAAATTAGTCTCTAATTAAAGAGGAAAAAAACTTATGAATTTTGGTGTAAATTTTTTTAAAAAACATTTTTTTTTTTACAAAATAATTGAGGTAAAAAAATGGGGTGAAAAAAAAATCTGAAAATTATGATTATTATTATCATCATTTATAATAAAAAAATATATTTCACACTTAATTAATTTTCACAAAAAAGATATTTAAAAATTTAAAAGGAAAATTGAGAAAGGAAAATTAAGAAATTTATAATTGGAAAAGAGTATTTTTTTGTGTGTCCAAATTAAATGAAATTAGTCTCTAATTAAAGAGAAAAAAAAATGATGAATTTTGGTGTAAAATTTAAAAAAAAAAAAAATTTATAAAATAATTGAGGTTGAAAAAAGGGGATAAAAATGAAAAATCTGAAATAAAACGGACCAATCAGAGATCGCCACGTGTCGTGAATTTAAAAAAAAAAAAAAAAAAAAGCTTACGCGGACACGCGCCTTTGTCGGCGTGTGTGGCACACGCGCTCAATCAACGCTTGACACGTGTCTCCTCCGCCTAGTTAATTACAACTTCGTCACCGTGTGAAATTACCAAAATGCCCATGATTTTTTGGCTCCAAGGCTGTGCTGCTTTTATATTACTTTAGATTTAGATTTAGATTATTGCAACCCAAATTTACATAATTCCGTTTTGACTTTTAATTTTGATATGAAATCAGATCGTATTATTCAATTCAGTTGTCCTACAAGAAAAGAAAGATCTGGTATATACGTCCTCCGTTCCATTCAAAAATGCATTTTTTTTTATCAATTTTAATTAACTTTAATTCAAATATCAATACAAAATAAATTATTATATTGAAATTCTTAAAATATTAATTGATAAATCATTTTATGAGTTACTACAATTCTTAGAATTTCAATATAATAACTACATTTGCACTGATATTTGAGTCAATCTTAATTAAAATCGACCAAAAGTGTCTTTTCGAAGTCGAATGGGATGGAACGAATGAAATACTTACTATCTTCTTCGACCCAGTTTTTCTATCGTATCCAACTATCTACACTCGTAATACATTATTTATTTTTACTCTTTCTCTCTTAATTCTCGTGTCCATCATATATATGTATATTATTTATTATGGGACGAAATTTTATAAATATATATATTTTTTTATAAAAGGAGACTCAGATTTACTATATCTTTCTCATAGTAAATATCGTGCTTCTTATTTTGATTTGTCTTTTATGATTTGGTGTAATTTTTAGCATTATACAAGTATGTAGAAACTAGTGAAACACATTTTTCATACGTTAGCTGCGATATTCATTTCGTGTGCATGCAGGCGTGAACCTACATGTAGTGATATGGGGTCGTGGTCTTCGTTCGTCTTAAAGAAAAAACAAATTACTAGTGCAATTTTTGTAAAATTTAAGGATATAAGTGCAGTATATTAAACTTTTCACCCCTTCGAGTGAAGAAAAAAAAATACTAATTTTTCCCCCTTTCACTAATAAAAATAATTTTGCCCCCCAAAAAAGATTTTGGGTTTTTCAATAATTTCGGGATGGAGGGAGTATAAAACGTTACGAGCCAATTTATAATTTAATCATAATATTTATATTTATTCTCTTTCAGAACTGTCATTATTTTTCTTTTCTTTTTTGGGCATGAATACACATTAGCTTTTTTTTTTTTATAGGAGAGAAATCGAACCCTAACACACATTACTTTATCTTTTACGCAATTTAAAGATGATACCAAAATTTAAAAGCATACTCCTTAAATTTCATAATAAATATGGCAGTAGATTTATAGTAGATCTATAAATATTTGTAAAAATATACTTTATGTGTTCCTTATAGTATGCATTACGATAAAATTGTACTAAAATTATATATTTATTTAGTGATACATCATTTATTCTTAAAAAAAAAAAGAAACACATTTATTTATATACTACACTAATTATTTTATAATTTATAAATTTAACATTTAAATTTAGACATATTTAAAGATAAAATATGACATTTATCATGTAACAAATTTAGTATATGATTATTAAAGTTAGAAGAAGTCGAAAATAATTTTGTACTCGATTCATTCCAAAATAAATTATAATTTTAATAAATTTTTGTCTTAAAAATAATATCTATTATACAAAAATATTGTCTTAAATAATAATTTTTTACTAATTTTTATTCCACTATTTATTATATTCCCGCAAAACTATAAATTTAGAAGGAGAGTAACAAAATATTTAGACTTATTTGCTATTAAATATAAAAAATTCAAAATTTTTAGAATCTCCTTAAATAAAAATTAAATACTCCCTCCGTCTGAAGCTTCACCTTTTACCTAAATGGGTGTCCCGGTAGAAGCTTCACATTTCCTAAAATGGAAAAGGTTTATTAATATTCTATTATACCCACTAATTTTTCTCTCTCACATATTTAAATTATTAGTCCCACTTGTCATATACACTCACTTTTTCCATCTCACAATTCTTTTCCCACTTTCATTATTTTTAAATATATATATTGCTTTTTTAATCTTTTAATCTGCGTGATTTACCAAAATGGTCAAAATGGTGAAGCATGCCCGGAAGGAGGGAGTATTCTTTTAAGGAAGGAGTGTATTTTTTATTTTAAACAAAAAGAGTACTCCCTCCTTCCCGCTAATATCCGCACTAACATTGTTTGTGTGGAAATTAAGGAATATGATATTTTAATAAAATGTTGTGAGTGTAAAAGTAAAATAGGAGAGAGAATGAGTGAAGGAAATAGTAAATTATAATGGTGTTATGAGTATTAAAATAATGTAGGAGAGAGAATGAGTGGAGTAGGGTAAATATTTTATTAATATAAAATTTCCTTTTTGGGAGTGTGCGATTTGTAATGGGACGCCCAAAAAAAAAATAAAAAAATGTGCAATTTGTAGCGGAACGGAGGGAGTATTATTTACTTCAAGTAACACCCCTCAAAAAACCATAATTCGCTAGTCAACCCAAACGTCGGACTCGGGTAACGGGCTATACCCGGTTACCGTTTCTTCATTACTGGGCTTTAAAAATAAAACTGCAGACGTCAAAATGACTTTCCTCCGCTCCTCCCTCCCTCCCTCCCTCCCTCCGGCCTTCATTCTCCCTGTAATATTTACACACACACACACACACATTAGTGTGTGTTTTATGTAATCCCCAAAGCCATATATAAATTCCTTAACTTTATCTCTCTAAAGAAACAAACTTTCTCTCTCTATATCTATCGGTGTGGTTTATCAGACGTATAAGCCTGTAAACGCATCCGAAAAAAGAAGCAATTTCTGCACATATACAGTCTGGTCATTGCTAGATTTTGTGCGGGAATCTTTGGTGAATTCTGGGTAAATTATTTGTGAATTTGATGTATTGGGTGTTTTTATTTTGTGTTTTTCTCTTAATTTAGTCAAATGTGCTCAATTTAATTGTGTTTATGCTTTTCTGGTTTGCAGAATTTAATGGTGATCTGAGGTAAGCGATTATGGATTTTGGTTCAATTGATAATTAGTATCTAGTTTTGGTTAATGGTATTGAGTTTAGATCTGAATGCTGGTAATTATCCATCATTAATTTGGAGCTTATTTTTTTTAGTTTTTTTTTTTTGTTAAATTAATGAGTTGAATTTTGTAGATATGAAGAGGTCCAGAGATGATAGCTATATGAGTTCGCAACTCAAGCGGCCTGTAGTCTCATCGCTAGCTGAACCGTAACTCTCTCTTTTTCTATACATATTTGTGTGTGTGGGAGTGTGTGTGTGTGTGTTTCTATCTCGAGATTATGCATATCATATGAATGTTAGAGTCTTTGCTATTAATTTCTGAGTGTTTTGGTAAATTCCGGCGTAATGGTTCATGGGTTGGTTTTGTTATTGAGATTAAATTTTTTAATCTGATTATTAGTTTTATGAAGTTTAATTTTTGAATGATTTAAGGGGCTTTAGTTATTTTCTCTTGATTTGGCTATTCCTATCGTTGCGAAGTAAAGACTGGATTTTTATTGATGTTTTTCCTTTTGTTCCACTTCTGATGAGTGTTTTTGGTTAATAGAATGTTTATTTATGTCTGATTTGTGGCACGATTTATTCCTTTTAATTTTAGGCCTTTACGGGGGGTTATTGTCTGGATACTTAGAAGTTAGAATTGATGAGTCTTAAGATTTATTAATTTATCTTTTTATTTCCTTGAAAATGAAGGTCCGGTCAATCTCATATGGTAGGCGGAGGCAGCTCACAAAAGCTCACAACAAGTGATGCCCTATCATATCTGAAGGCAGTGAAGGACATGTTCCATGACAAAAAGGAGAAGTATGATGAGTTTCTTGAAGTTATGAAAGATTTCAAGGCTCAAAGGTTGTTTACCCTGCTATTTTCTAGCTTTTAGTTCACTTCATGCATGGAAGTTGTGATTAATTTTTCTTTTTTATGTCCATTTCTTTTCCGTAGAGTTGATACAGCTGGCGTCATAACAAGGGTGAAAGAATTATTCAAGGGGCATCAAGATCTAATTTTGGGGTTCAATACCTTTTTGCCGAAGGGATATGAGATTACCCCCCAAGTACAAGATGGTGAACATCCTAAGAAGCCTGTTGAATTCGAAGAAGCTATTACTTTTGTAAACAAGATTAAGGTGAAAAAATAATGCGGTATTGAAAGTATCAGTTCACCTTCAAAGATAATCATCTAACAAATTATTTACTTGCAGATGAGATTTCAAGGTGATGACCGTGTGTACAAATCTTTTCTTGCTATATTGAATATGTATAGAAAAGAGAGTAAGTCCATTACGGAGGTCTATCAGGAGGTAATGCTTGTCATTTAATACTTTCCTTTTGGTTTGCCTCCCGCAGTCTTTTAATTTATTCTTTGTCTTTGGCGAAGTAAGAATGGCGTTCTTGATTTAAGCGATTATTTGTGTCCTTTTGCAGGTTTCTGCCCTTTTCCGCGATCAGCCAGATCTGCTTGCGGAGTTCTCCCATTTTTTACCTGAAGCTTCCGCAGCAGCGCATTATGCTCAATTTGGAAGGAATTCTATACCTCATCGTGATGATAGGAACTTTCCCATGACTGCGATGAGACCTATCAATGCTGAAAAGGTGGTTTCCCAGTCCATTTACTTTGAAGTACTCCCTCCGTCCCATAATGATAGTCCCATTTGACTATTCAAACACTTTACAATATATTTTCATTTCCATCACTAACCTTGATGAGGCTTACTTATTACTCCATTACTCCCTCTTTTTCCTTGGTTGACTCTCTCCCTCTCCTCTTTCCCTCTTCTTCCTTGGTTGGCAGTTTTGGAAGTTCAATGATTTTAACCTAACAATTTCGGAAATAGGACTATCTTTTTTGGACAAACAAAAAAGGCGAATGGGAACATCTTTATGAGACGGAGGGATTATTAGTTGTCCTTTTTGTAATCAGGCTAACATCCCTTATCTTGTGGTTATCTTATATGTACTGTCTATAGAAAGCTACTGCTGAACATGACTTCAGTGTTGACCGGCTGGATGCCGACAATGACAAGGGACTGATGAGAGTTGACAAGGAGCACCGGAGGCACAGTGAAAAAGAGAAGGACAGGGACCAAAGGGAACATGATGATAGAGATTATGATAATGATGCAATGCAACGTAAACGTACATCTGGTCGTAGGGGTGAAGACACAAATGGATATAATCAAGGTGGGGAAGGTTTGTATAACTTAAAGTAATGATGACAGTGTCAATAAGTTTGGTATCATGAATGTTACTCCCTCCGTCCCAAAAGGAATGTCCAAAAAAATTTCGAATTTGCTCTTGATCAAGATCAGGAGTTTGGAATTTTTTTTCGGACATTCATTTTGGGACAGTGGGAGTACAATCTACACTCTCCTTAATTGCGCTTTAAAAGTTTTTAACTTAAATGGTGCACTGATTCACTTTACGCTCATGGGCAAGCCAATAGTTCATTTACTTTTATGATTTAGATAAAAATCCGGCTTTAGACTTCAAAAATTTGAGACTGCTTACGAAGTCCTATGCGGAGTTCATTGGAGCTGAGGCCATCAGCAATGGTGGTTTGCGATTTTTTCTGTGGTTTCCTGCTTCAATATGCTACCTCGATGGAGAGATGTTTTTTGTATTGCAAGATTCTCGCAAATCTTAATAACTCTAGGTTACAACGGGTTCACTTTTTATGATGCGACATAAACTGGAAGTCCGCTTTTGTAAAAAATGTAATGAACGAGGTGATTTTAAATGACTTACTGATGCAGTGAGAACTTTTTGGAATTGTATTGTACACTGTTATTTGTTTATTGATTATGAGCAGTTGCTTCCTTTTCTTAATGGTGAAACATTTTTGTTTGCTCTTGTGAAGTATAGCCCCTTTGTATGCCTATGTTTGTTTGTGCTTATGACACTTTTCTCCATTACGTGTGTTTTGAGTCTTGATATGTACTTTAGTAATGAGGTAGCCTGGTTTTTCTTTAAATGGTTTTCTTGGCAGATTTAGTCCAATTTGTCGCCATCTGCCGCCACTCTTTATTTTCCTCCCTAATATAGTTTTTGTTGGGACAGGCATGCACGAACAAGACCTTTCTTTTTGCGAGAAAATAAAGGAAATCCTACGTAATCCGGATGATCGTCAAGAATATGTAAAGTGCATCAATTTCTACAGCAAAGAAATGATCACGAGATCACAATTGCAATCTGTGGTAAGACTCGTAGATGTAGAAGCAGTTAATTTCTTTTGCTGATCCATGATACTTTTTTTTTTTCTTTCCTGCATCCGGTGTTAATTACTTGATTATGGCATATCGATTGAATTTAGCTTAGTCTTTCTTGAAAATTACTTTGGATTCTTATTGTTCTCTGCATATTGCAACCACACTCATCCACATTTTGTCAGAAATTACTGACAACTATCGGACAGTATCATACCTCAAAGAGTAGATAAGTCAAAGTTTCCCACGTTGAGTTAATTCTTTGTTAGCTTACACGTCAACTGCATATATCAAGCATGTTCAATTTATCAAATATTTGTTTTATTAGGTGAATAATTTACTTGGAAGACACCCAGATGTTATGGAAGAATTTACCGAGTTCATAGACCGCAAAGAGAAGATAGGTAATTGTTTAGAGTAACTCAATAAATGTTTTAATTATCGTTTCTCATGGTTTACTACTTTTTAAGATAGAGTTCGCCTGACTTTTTATTTTTATTTTTTCAGATGGTGGTCTTGCTAGTGTTTGGAGTAAAAGTAAGTATAATGACTACGTTCAGATGTTATTTTCCTTATTTTGCTCTTAAATCATCATTGAAGTTCTTATCTCAACCTGCATGCAGAAGATCCTTAGGATTTCTATTTGATCAGGTTATTCCATCTTAAGAAGGAGCTATGATTAATATAAAGCTCCAACCTGTTCTAACAAGGATAAATAACAATTTTGCCATTAGTGTTTAAAATACAACAACAACAAAGCCTTGTTCCCAAAATGATTTGGGGTCGGCTAACATGAATCCTCATATGGTTAAAAAAAAATAAAAAATAGAGGTGGGGATAAATAAAAATGAAAGCTAAGAAAAAATTAAAAAGAAAGAAATGTGTGGGAAGAAATTTTGGAAAAATACGATTTTTTCTAAAAATCTAACTATAATTTCTTTCAGTCGCAGGAATTATCCTGAATGAGGGACATGTACCAAGATCACTAAAGGTAGATGATAGGGACAGAGATAGAGATTCCGGCAAGGATGATAGAGAAAGGGAACGAGACAAAGGTACAGCCATTGGTAGTAAGGATGCAGCTGGAAACAAGATGACTCTGTTTTCGAGCAAGTATATGGCCAAACCAATTCAAGAACTGGACCTGTCTGACTGTGAGCGCTGTACTCCCAGTTATCGGCTTCTACCAAAGAATGTAGGTGATTTAAATTCTACATTAATATATATTCCCTCCGTCCCAATATTCTTGCTACTTATTTCCTTTTTGGGCGTCCTAATATTCTTGCTACTAACCCAAAATAATCAATGGGACCCACTTGTCGTACTCGCAACAAATATCTCCCTACCCCACTTTCTCTCTCCTATTTTTACTTTTCATACTAATAACACTTACTTTTTCCTTAATCCCCGTGCCTACAATATTAGTAGCAAGAATATTGGGATGGAGTATATATATATTTATAATGTTACATTGTGAGCTTAAAGTTCACTTGAGTCTTGACTTAATCTTTCTCCTATTTATGTTGCTTTCTACAGTATCCAATACCTATAGCAAGTCAGAGAACTGAGCTTGGTGCTTCAGTGCTGAATGATCACTGGGTGTCTGTTACTTCGGGAAGTGAGGATTACTCTTTCAAACACATGCGCAAAAACCAATATGAAGAGAGCCTATTTCGATGTGAAGATGATAGGTGGGGAACTAACTGCCTTCAGACTATTACCAATTTTATCTTTAACCTCCTTTATTGTGCATAAAAATAATTAATTCTCCTTTTTAGTGTGCCACAATCTTTGTTACCACTTTTAACTCGCACTTTAAATTATTTCAGTTACCTCCTTAGGTATAAGTTTCACCCTGTTCAATCGTTTTTTATTTTCCCTTTTCCCTCTATAGGCTTTAGCGTAAGTCATGTAACAGCATGAACTTTTACATATTGATGTTTATGTATCTTTTCATCATATAATATTCCATCTGCATGAACTGATATGGTTGATTCTTGGTTAAATATTCATTAATATTATTTTTCTGCTTATTTTACTCCCTTATACTGAGACAATTTTCTTTGCTTGAAAAAAGCCAAATGCTTGCGATTTGCAATTTGTTGACATTTATTTTTAGCTTACTATTGGTAATATTATAGGGTTTGTTTGTGATGTCAGGTTCGAACTGGACATGTTGCTAGAATCTGTGAATGGGACAACTAAGAAGGTGGAAGAACTCTTAAATAGGATTAATGATAATTCAATCAAAACGGACAGTTTCTTTCGGATTGAAGATTATTTCACAGGTTACAAGCTGATAACTGGCCATGAATATTCTTGTAAAAGTTTTTCTACTTTCACTTTTTAACTTTGTTTTTTTCCGCCTTTTTGGTGACTTAGCGCTACATCTGAGGTGCATTGAACGTTTATATGGGGACCACGGACTTGATGTGATGGATGTGTTAAAGAAGAATGCATCTCTTGCTCTACCCGTGATATTAACGCGGCTTAAGCAGAAACAAGATGAGTGGGCAAGGTGTCGATCTGATTTTAATAAAGTTTGGGCGGAAATATATGCCAAAAACTATCATAAGTCACTTGATCATCGTAGCTTCTATTTCAAGCAACAAGACTCAAAGAACTTGAGCACTAAAGGTAATTCAAGCTTTTTTTCCATTGAAAATTTAGAAATTATGACCGAATCTATTTTGCGATCCTGCCATGCTATTTTTTTGTATTAGTTGATTTGCATAAATGTTTAGTGCCACCACTTACCGAGCTCAAATAGCTTTTCCTTCAGTCATGTGTGATATTGAGGTCATATTTGTCATTTTGAACATGTTAATATAGGAGAAGGATGAATTTGTTAACGACATTGAGTTGGGGGGGGGGGGAGTTACTATTTCTTAGTATCTGGATTGTTTATAGAAATAATATAGAAAATAATGGATCCATTTGGAATTAGTGAAAAAAATAACAAGATTAAGAGTTAGTCTTTCTTTCATCGAGCAGTTCGATCCTTGCGGCTGTTAGGGCTTGAAATACTGAAGCTTTACGGCCATCTTAATCCTCTTCCTCCTCTCCGTCTTCCTTGGTCTTCGTTGTCTCCTATTTAATCCTCTGGAAAGAGGGATTTTCTTCTCATTCAGTTTCTTCTTCCGATCGGATGGTCTAATTTGTCCCACTTTTCAGATCATGCATGTGGATTCTTGAATCAGCAGAATTATTATCTGTCGCCTCAGTTACCGATTTTAATGAACCAGGAGCGAGAATTTTATTTAGGTATTCCTATTTTTACTGGATTATTTAAGGTGAGAAAAGAAGAGAAGATACATTTAATACTTACTTCCTAAATGGAAAAACATCACTGACATATGGATCGTTCTCTGGTATCCAACTTTGCTGACCATTACCTCTTCACGGAGTATGAGCAAGGTTAAGTATTGAAACTTTAGTAAATGAATAGTGTCTCTTCCCTTTTCTATATCTGTTGTCTTTCCGAAGGGTTGGAATAAGAGCATTGGGTCGTCGTTAAATTCTTACACGAAAATTGTCTTGAATCGTGGCATTTGGGCCACTTGCCCAGGATATTGATAGGATTTTCCGTTGTTATATTGTAATAGATGTCTGATCTGAATTCGGTCCAATTAACATCTAAATTTTGGAGAATATTAAAATTCAAATCTGAAATCTAGATTCAGTTTAAATTATAGGATTTGACCACTACACAGAGGTCAAACTTGGATTAGGTGTGGCTGAACTGATTTGACTTTTCTTAATAGTTACTCCCTCCGTCTCATTTTGTTTGGCTACAATTGACCTTTGATTGTCAACATAAGTAAACTTTGACCGAACATTAATGTTAATTTAATCATCCTAGTGAAATTTTAAAAATTATTATTGATAAATTACTATGTGCTTTATTAATAACAATTTTTAGAATTTCATTAGGTTGATTAGATTGACATTAATATTTGGTCAAAGTTCACTCGCGTTGACTTTAAAAGTCAAATGTGGCCAATATAATGGGACGGAGGGGGAGTATATGGTAACGTGCATACGTAGTCAAAAATAAGATATCATCTCCTCAAGTGTGCATACCGTGAGGCGAACCCGACCAGACCATAATCTTTACTCTGTTATAGCTTTCAATGATAAATTTCAAGTTACTTGTAAATTTTTCAGAAATGACGAGAGAATATTTCTTCCCAAACCTTGTCCAGAAACAATCTTAATGATATGTTCAAGGTTGAACAATTTTAGTCCGATTATATTGAGTCCTTGTGATTCCTTTAGTATTTCTCATTGAAATATTATCTGCTCTCTAATCTTTTGTAGTGTTAAGTCTTTTGATTTTAGAAAACCGGAGGAAAGAAGTGGTTTTCTTCAACTACTTCAATCAGTCACACACCCCCACATATATAAATATATACTCCTTATGTCCCATTTCAAATCGCAAAATTTGGACAAAAATTGTCAACCTAATTACATCTTGCCCAAGACTTTATAGAAATTTGATAATCCTAATGAAAATCTAAAAATTGTTATTAAAAATATTTTTAATGGTGAATCAACACCAAATTTTAGATTTTCATTAGGATCATCAAATGTTCTATTAATTCCTAGTCAAAATGCAATTAAGTTGACAATTTTGTTCAAAATATTGCAATTTGAAATGGGACAGAGGGAGTATATATATAAAATTGGGACTCCGCATCTCGCTTTAATTTTAATTTATCTCTAACATAGTCATTTCACGATTTCCCATGTGCAGCATTGTTAGCTGAAATCAAGGAGATAAGTGAAGAGAAACTTAAAGAGGATAATATGCTCCTATCTATAGCTGCAGGGAACAAACGACCAATAATTCCTCATTTGGAATTCAAATATACGGATTTACGTGTGCATGATGACCTGTACAAGCTCATAAAATATTCCTGCGGAGAAATTTGTACAACCGAGCAGTTGGACAAGGCTATGAAAATATGGACTACATTCCTAGAACCTTTCTTGGGTGTTCCTTCTAGACCTCAGGGTACAGAGGATACTGAAGAAGATGGTGTAAACACACATAGTTGTGGTACCAAAATTTTTACTACGAGTGTTGTAGCAATTAATTTGAAGATGCCTACTCCTCCTAGTAATGGGGATGAAAACACTTCACTGGAACAAAGAATTAATGGTGTTAAAGATGTTTCTCGTGATGCAGATAAATCTGCTCGGAAAAGTGATATTGTCTGTAATACCCTTCAAAATGGAAAAATGCTAAACAATGTTACTACAGATGAAACATCCGGGGTAAGAAAACTAGCAACTTCCAGTGAACATGTTGCTGTTTCAAATGCATTACTTACTACTGGAGCAGAGAAACAAGGTAGGGTGAACTTTGAACATTCTGTAGAACTAAATGTGTGTCGGTCTTTTAGAACGTTTGTCACTCTATGTTCCTCTCAGAAAGTCCTGGTATTTAAAAGTAGAGTAATACTAGAGACACAAAAAATTCGTCACAAACATTGTTGTTAATGGTCGATTGGATATTGTGTTTTTAGACCCCACTAGTCATTAATTGAATATCCAATAAATCATTGCCAACTGTGTTTATGACCCAGCTTTTGTGATTTTTTTTTTGTGACCATAAGGTCACGGGTTCGAACCTTGGCGAACAACCTCTTGGCAATTGTCAGGGGAAGGCTCTAGCAAATGGTTCCCTCTCCCAACCCCCGCTTGGCGGGAAGCGCTTGGCGCACCGGGGTTTGCCCTTTGCCCTAGCATTGTTCTTAAAAGTATATTCCCCCACCCTCCTCCAGTTTGAAAAGTGACTTTAACTAAGAGACATATTTCTCTTCCCATATAGTTGTGCCTGACTTGATGTAGTGTTTATTAGGAGTTAGTAAATAATGAGAACTCCTCCAAGTTTACTTTTTCCCAATTGGTTCTTGAAGATGATCATCTCGAAAAAGAAAGTAGGACTCTTTTGGGTGGAACGAAGGGATCATCATTTCTTATCTTTCTCCTTCCGTTCAGGATATTTTTTTTTCCTTATTCTTTCTTCTTTCTTTTAGAATATGTAAGACAGGATGATTCAAAATTTTTATCTTGCTAGGGAGTTACACCAATTCTTCAAGACTTGTTAAAGCCACTGTGGAGCCAGAGATGAGAACTAAAGAAGTTTTACATCCATCAGAGGTATGATTACTAATGTGGGAGCTTTTTCATCATTTCTAACAGTTTTTGCTTAATCATATTCTCAAATGTATCTTCTTGGGCACTGTAATGTCGTAAGCATTCATTCTTGCAAACCTTTCCTTTCATTTGCATATTGACAGTCATTCGTGTTTTGTGGAAATAGAAAAATGAATCACGCGATATAAACGGAAATAGAAAACATATAGATCATAAAAGTATACAAGTAATTGCGTTATCATATTACTATGACAAGTGACCATGGCACAAGCATTGCGTTTTTCCATTTGTTTTAATTTCAAGTGAAATAAGTAGGGAGCTAATTTTAGTAAGAGTTGGTTGTCATTTTACTAGCAGTAATAAGTAATTAAAAATTTGGGCTATGCAGAAGGCGTGATTGGACTTCATTCCCATCCTTCTCGCCCTGTAATATAGATAACGCCATCATGGATAATATAATGTGCCTTGATTTTTGATTTTTAGAAGAGCATGTAATACGATTTTATCTGTTATTACATCTTCTCTCTCTCTCTCTCTCTCTCTCTCTCTCTCTCTCTCTCCCCCTCCCTCTCCTCCTTTCAAGAGATGATCATGATTGTCTAGACTAACTGTAACCTGATGTTGCAGAATGGTAACTGCGTTAGACCAGTTTCATCTTCGAACGGGGCAGCTGCAGAGGGGAGCAGGGCTCAAAGAGGCCAAGAAGAAACCGTTAGCCACCTCAAAATAGAAAGAGAGGAGGGTGAATTATCTCCAAACGGAGATTTTGAGGACAACTTCATAGCATACAGAGATAGTAATGGTACGGATGCGGCACACAAGTCAAAGGAAAGTGCTGCAAATAAACGGAATTACCAAAATGGACATGTAGTGGCAAGAGTTTTGGAAAATGATGCAGATGCCGATGATGAGAGTGCTCCACGGTCGTCTGATGAGAGCGAAAACGCTTTTGAGAATGGGGATGTTTCAGGAAGTGAGTCTGCTGAAAATGACGATTGTACCCCTGAAGATCATAATGAAGGAGAAAATGAAAACAAGGCTGAGAGCGAAGGGGAGGCAGAAGGGATGGCGGATGCCGATGGAGATGCAGCTCTTCCTTTCTCAGAGCGTTTTCTGAAAACAGTGAAGCCTCTCACGAAGCATGTTCCTTTTGTATTACATGGTGAAGAGAAGGATTCAAATATTTTCTATGCCAATGATTCCTTCTATGTCATCTTCAGACTTCATCAAGTAAGGTTTACCTTGTTTATTTTTTTGTTTTTGTTCTTCTTTTTGTTTTGTTTTTTTTTGGTGCCTTATTGTCTTTCCTCATACGACAGACACTGTATGAGAGATTGCAAGAAGCAAACGAAAAATCTGCCGACAACAAATGGAAAGGTTCAAATGATGTGTCCCCAGGAGATTCATATGCCAGGTACGTTGGCTGTTTTTGGACAAATTACATACAATCCTCCTGTGGTTTCTAAATGGTGCGGATAGGCCCTTGCGGTATCATATTAAGAACATAAGCCTACCACGGTCAATTGGGGGCTTGCCTCTACCATTTTGTTAGTATAAATGTCTAAATTACCCTTAAAATTTCATGTAATAACATGTACCACCTCAATTTTTAAGGGCAGTTTAGTTATTTATGTTAAGAAAATTGATGGATGCAACCCCCAATTGACCATAGTAGTCTTATGTGCTTAATATGATATCAGATGGGCCTATCTGCACCAACTAAAAGCCAATTAAGGTTTTTCTGTAACTTGTCCTTAAATTAATTATTATAAATCACATTACTGGGGTTGTTCAGTTTAGGAGCTGGGCTTCACGGTGAATTCATTCCATTCTCATTCACCTCATATCAGAAGAGCAATATAGTAGTAATAATTTTATTATCGCAATTGGTGTTCATTATTCTGCAATTTTCCTTGTGTGGTGCAGATTTATAAATTTGCTTTACAGTCTACTGGATGGTTCAATCGACGCTACGAAATTTGAGGATGATTGTCGACTTATTCTTGGGAATTGGTCATATCCTCTATTCACATTAGACAAGTTGGTCTGTAAACTCGCCAAACAGGTAATGATGCTCATTTAATCTATTCATGTTTTTTTTTCCCCTTCAAAAATTTATTTCCCCCACTTTTACGGGCCTCAAGTTTTATTTCCACTCTGGATTTCTCAGCTACAAGCTATGGTTGCGGATGAGATGGATAACAAACTTCTTCAACTACATGCATATGAAAAGACAAGAAAACCTGGCCGATTTCTTGATGTTGTCTATCATGAAAACGCCCGTGTCCTCCTCCATGATGAGAATGTATATCGAATTGAATGTGTGAGTATTGCTTTCAACGAGCAATTATAGGGACACCAAAAAAAAAAACTCACAAAGTTTTAGCTACAAACAGAGTTGGCAATCACTGATTGAACATCTATTTAATGAGCAGTGGGGTCCACAAACACAACATCCAATTAATAATCGCCAAATTTGTTTGTGGCCAAACTTTTGTGAGCTTTTTTGTGACTTTAGTATTACTCTGCTTTCAACTAAGGATAATAAGAAATCTTTTCTGCAAGTATTAAGGAATATCTTGTTAAATGTATTTGATTTTGTTACAGTTGTCTGTTCCAACTGGGACCTGGTTGTCTATACAGCTTATGGACTATGAGCACGATAAGCCTGAAGTAACAGCCGTTTCCATGGATCCAAATTTTGCAGCTTATCTCACCAATGATTTCTTATCTGTTGTTGTTCCTGAGAAAAAGAGGAAGCCTGCTATTTTCTTGAGGAGGTATGTTAGCATTGCTGACTGAGGCTACCTTATTATTATTTGGCCAAACTCCGTTTCATCCACTGTACTTTCAAGTGGATATCACATATACCATTATACTTATTTTCTTTCAAAAATACCATTGTATTTTTGAAAATGTATCACTTTGACCCCAAGATCACGGATTGAGGAACAAATTAGTCACGGATTTAGCCATGGATTTGGGGTCAAAATGGTACATTTACCAAACTACAATGGTTTTTTTAAAGATAAAAAGTACTCCCTCCGTCCCAGAATAAATGCTGCACTTTCCATTTTTGTTTGTACCAGAATAAATGTCACCTTTCCAAATAAGGAAAGTGACTTGGTGCATTTTTATCAATGTACAAGCTAGTAAAGCACATTCCTTAAAAACGTTGAAAACAACCTGTAAAGTACAATGAATGAAAACGGAGTTTGCCGTTTTTTCTTTCACCGAGTTTAATGTTAATTTTATCTGTAGAAATAAACTCAAATATGATTGTGGAGATGAAGACTCTGCAATCGATCAGGCCATGGAAGGACTTCAAATCGTTAATGGTTTGGAATGCAAGATAGCTTGCAATTCATCCAAGGTAAAACTTTTGGAAGCCAAGTTTTGAGTTTGCAAGCCAAATTAATTGTGTATCGGAAATGACTGTTGTGCCCTCAATATGTTACACAGGTATCTTATGTTCTAGATACAGAAGACTCCCTTTTGCGGTTAAATCGTAAAAGGAGGAAACTGCATCAAGATGTTGTACTGTCTAATATCCCAGCTGATCTTTCAGATGGTTTTTCTGCGAGAGTGCAACGTTTCCATAGATTTCTTTTGACTGCTCAAAATTAGCCGAGGTATGTTTTCTAATTTTAATGTTGATTCACCTTACCTCCCCACCTTCAAATTCTTTTCCTCCGAAAGTCTTACTACAGCCTTTGCATCTTATAGAAAATTAACGATACTCCATCCGATATATAAAGATGTTCCTATCCAATTTTTGTTTGTCCTAAAAAGGTAATCCCATTTTCAGAATTGTTAGGTTATAATAATTGAACTTCCAAAATTGTCAACCAAGATAGAAGAGGGAGAGAGGAGAGGATAAGAGCCAACCAAGGAAGGAGAGAGTAATTTAGTAATAAGTAAACATTATTAAGGTTAGTGATGGAAATGAGAATAACGTGTTAAAATGTTTGAACAGTCAAATGGGACGGAGGGAGTGTTAAAATGTTTGAACAGTCAAATGGGACGGAGGTAGTATGTCTTTTGGAAAAAAAATCTAATCTTTGAATACTACTTTCTCTTATATGCAGGGTGCTGGAAATGGGAGAGAAGTTGGTATGTGTCGGAACAAGTTTTGGTGGAATTTTTTTTTTTTCGTGTTGTATTTTTAATTTATTATTTCACCAAATTCAATAATGAAAGAAGATCAGGTGACAGCTCAAAAAAGTGTAGTGTAATTTATGCTACCATGGCGATCTGGGCCCCGGTCTTGTACATATTGCTGGAATTTGCGTTGTAAGATCGAACGTTAGACTTTCATCTCATTCGAAACATTTTTGTAATTTGACTTTATATACATTTTTGCCCCCTCTGTAGGACAGTAATTTTTATCTAGTTTTGTAGAAGAAATAACGACCTGGCCCTGTTTTTTTTTTTTTTTTTTTTACATAGAATGAATTTATAAATGTGAAATTGTCATTTTATTTGGTAGTTGCAGAACAATATTGGCTGGAAACTCTTCAAGTGATCCGACGATTGATCAAAGTGAGTACACTGATCCCTTCAGGATTATTTTTTTTCCTTTTTTTGGGAAAACTCCGTTTTTTTCCATCATAATTTGATGCGTGTTTCATTTTTACTATTGAACTTTATTTTTTTCATTTTTACTTTCGAACTATAAACAATGGTGTGATTTTATACCTAAATTTGTTATTTATACTCAAATTTATATCATTTTTACCATCACATTACAAATAATATTGTCATTTTATACCCAAATTTGGTATACAATGACACCATTGTTTGAAGTACGATGGTAAAAATGAAAAAAATAAAATGTGATGGTAAAAGTGAAATACACCATAAAGTACGATAGATAAAAATGAACATGATTTGGTACACAGGATTAACAGCTCCTTTTCATGCCAAGTGGTAGGATTACTGCCTAAGTTCGAGGACTTCGACAAAGCCTTATTTGGGGTCAACTAACTTGAATTGAATCGTAAAGAAATAAGATAACAATGAAAAATCTGAGAGAAGTGGTGAAATAAAACTAAATATATGAAAATAATGTAAAAAGAAATACTCCCTCCGTCCCAAGCCTACGTGCACGTGTTTTGCGCGTAGATTAAGGAAAGTGGGTAATGGAAAAAGTGTTATGAGTGTAATAGTAAAATAGGAGAAATAGTGGAGGAAATAGTAAAGATTCTTGCCATTTTAGGAAATATGCACGTAGGTTTGGAACGTCCAAAATGGCAAAATGTGCACGTAGGTTTGGGACGGAGGGAGTATGTATGAAGAAAATCATGAGAAAGTGAAATAGAAATACAAAACTATTTTTTAAAAAGAAAAAAAAATCAAAAGATATAAGTAAAAGTAAAAATTAAATATGGATAATCAGGTAAATGTCTGAAAGACTACCTTTGGTTCTTTGGTAAATCGAAAATCTACTCAAATCTATTAGTATAACATAAATAATTTCCTGCAGAAGGAAAAAAAATCATCAGGAATGGGATTTCCAGTAAATTAATAAACAAAATTATATGAATAACAAGTTTTACAAAATTTGGCGAGCGGATTGAAGTTGACGAATGGTTGCTGTAATATTGGTTTCTCTTTTGAACACCTGCAGTTGATCCATCTTCTGATCTTTTCATCCCCGTTCAGACCAATCAAGAGTCACCTTGGCTTCAATGCTGCACAAGCAGAAACCAAAAATCAGGCCTTTTCTTCTTGTCAAACTGAATGACTGGGTAAGTTGTAACTCGTTATATTTCCAAATAATGACGTTTTCAAGCAGTAAAAGTTCTAATGTATAGTTAGAGCACACCGCAACATGATAGATATAAAACGCGAATTTAGTCACTTTATATAAATGGTACATTTGTCTCGATAAAAATGAGATCACCATCCAAATTCACTTTAATTAATATGTTTGTTAGTTTAACAATGAATGTTGCTCGATTTTGATCGTTAACTAATAACTACAGTAAGGATGCTTCAGTAAAAGGAATCAAAGCATTACCAAATTAAGACCCCAGCAACAGAGGAAGAATGAGCAGGGTATCTTCATATATTTGGAGCAGTAACCACTCTCATTCGACCATGACCGATGCACCACGTAAACTGTAATATACCCGATGAGCCAAGGATCTTCTTCGGTATTAACACTTTGGGTGAACAAACTCACATGCCACCTAAAAATAGTAACGATAGAAGTAATAAGATTCGTAATTAGGGCACAATATTTCCCCAACAAGTATGTATGTTTGGCTCTGAGTTGGTTAATGCTTTACTACACCATTTTCCTTTCTTTATACTCCGTATAAACTTGAGTAAAAGAAAATCCATTCTCTGCATTAAGTTAATAAGTTCAATACCCACATACCCTTGATGAAATTTTAAGCTTCAACCTGCCAGTTCACTCAGTGGTGGACGATCCATGACATTAGAAGCCACCATTGCATTGCTTCGCAGCAGCGGGTCAATATCAGGCAATTTAGGAATCTATTTCCAAAAGAAAATAAATTAAATTATATAGCAAAGACAGAAAATGTCACCCTCAACTAATCCACAAAATATAGACAATGGAGGGCGAAGCTGAAATTTAAGATACACAAGCTACCTGAGCTAGTATATCAATTGTTCGACGTAAGAGGCGAGCTAAATCTCCTTCATCCATGGCACAATCCATCATAATTTCTCTCCAGGTAAGGCCAGAAGCCCAGGCTTCAACCATACCAGCAAACTGGCTGTCCAAACAGCAAGATATCTGTATGCCATAAATATAATCATTTTATTTCTCAGGTTTATGAAGTAAAAGAATTAAACACATTGAAAGAGATAGCTGTTTCAAGTTCAATGAACTGACCCGTACACCATGTTTTTCTTGAAGTTCTAAGAGGGAACTTTTTTTATCCTCAAGAAACTTTATGACATTTAGAACAATGGACGAAGGCTCGTATATAAAACTGCACAGAACAAAATAGATGAATCCACGCTCAAACATTTGATTTATGAATGGCATTTCTAAGTACTTTGCACTACCCTCATTCTTTTTCACAATAAAATCAATAAATACGCTCTTCTGCCATTTCCAAGTAGATTGCAAAGGATGACACACTTGGCATTCTATTCTAGGAAGTATGCATATACTGCTCAAAGAGAGGAGTTAATCAATAAACGTTTTGACTTTTTTCGTTTCTTCTGTTTATCTGATTAGATAGGCAAATGGCTTATTCAATGTGATTGTACTCCGTTCTTTTTTTATATAAAATTCTTCTATCAAAACAATAAAAGACGCTTAAAAAGTCTATATATACCTGTCATCATTCGAAGGTCGAACTTTAATCCCTTCAGAGACTAAACCCCCACAAACAGCAGCTAGCTCTGCAGGTTTCAAATCCAGCATGATTTTGTTTCGCAGAACCATTGCAAGCCAGAGCTCGTTTTCCCCTCGAATTGCAGCTGCAGTTTCACCAAGGGGGAAAATTACTTGTGTATTGACATCCAAAGCCCTAGATTCATGTATGACCCTGCTGACCTGGCAAAATTTGTTCATAAGAATTAAAATCAAAAACTATGAAAGAACCCAGTTTCTCACAGACCGCGTGTGTAGAAACAGATTCAAGATAAGGCTGATAAGCATTAAAATACCATCCAAGCTGCTTCTAGCAGAAGCTTCAGCTCTAATAAGATAAACAACACTTCCAAATGGAATTCGATAAAAGCTTCTTCTATCGAAACTAGGAAAAATAAATTTGACAAGAACATATACATAGTAAACCTTTTTCTTGTTATAACTCATCAATTGAATACATAGTCTTGGAGTAATTCTGTTATTTTGGAAAATGTTTTAGATAAGGCTTTTGGAAACTGAATTAAATGTGTGTTTTTTCACAAGAGTAGTTTTCTTGTTGTTCTTGCACTCAATGGACAGAAATGGATATATACCGCCCGTAACTCGAACCGCAGGCTAACAAGTTAAGAGAAGTTCTCTTACTTCTCTTTTTATATTCCTCATTCCTCTTTGTATATATGTGTGTGTGTGTTTGTGCTATTGTTTTGCTGCGGGGAGGGGGTATAAGGCATAAGAGACATCTATCAATGTCTTTCCATTAACTAGAGGAATGGCACTGTACAGTCAGAACCCTACCTTATGAGTCAGAGGTAGGCATGGGCAACCGGTTCACGGTTCCGGTTCGGGTTTGCCCATGTCTAGTCAGAGGTGGGATGATATCGAATAATGAGCAAGTTCTTTTCTGCTACCCAAGAAATGCTAGAGTTACTGTGTCTAGGCTATACATTTCTTATGGGCATGGGGAAAAGGTGCTATACAAGCAAGGATTACAAGAACTTGAGCAAGTACCCTGCAGTAGGGGTAGAAATCATCATGTTTTAAACTATTGTAAATAGTATCATGTACAATAGTTTAAAGCATGATTGGGTAACCGAAACACCCATTTGCCACCCCTACCTGCAGGCCAGTCTTTGTAGCAGCAATGAAAGCTAAGACAGAGATCTGTAATGTTGTGTGCTTTGGGTTTTACAGCTCCTACTTGCTGCAAATTAGGGCAAAAGGTTGCCCAAACACTACAAAGAGCGAGAGGGGAACTGAAACTTTCTGGTTTTTTTTCTCAATAAAGATTGTGAAAAACCCTGCTGATTGCAAAATTCAAGCCTGTTTCATAATCCTGTTTGTGTAACAAATACTGGAGAAACCGTATTACAGGTTTCTTGCTGCTATCAATTGAAACAAATATAACAAAGATGATTTAAAGTTTCTGAAATCTCAAAAGGTAGATCAATCAAAACAATTACCTGTAAAAACTCCTTCCAACCAGATGGTTCAATCTGCTCTATCCGATTAATCAAGTGATGGGATCTTAACTTCAAGCGTCGAATCTTTTCCTTCGTAAACTTAGTAATATCAAGTATCTTCTTATATTCTTTAAAACCTTCCGTTCGTGCTATGCTTTTCTTCAAATGAGAAACTTTGTTTCTTTGGTTCCTGTAAGATTCTACTGCATCTTGGTAGGCTTGAGATAACTCAAGGACCTAGCATGGAAAGGCAAATTAAATAGTCACCTCAGTGATATAACAAAATGTAGATTGGCAACAAACAAGAACTAAAAGAACCCTATCCTGGTTAGCAGGATTCCACATTGCGATGTAATACCAAAGGACAAAATATAATAAATCATGGAGTTTGGACTGTTTGTCAGACAGGTCATTAGCAATTGACATTTGTAGTTAGGTATGGGCAGGTAACTTGGTATCTGAACCTAAACACGAACAAAGGATCAAGCAGGCATAGTATATCATCCTCAGAGTCCTATCACAAGTAGCCATCCAAAAATATTAAGCATATCATACAAATCTAAAATGACTAGTTCAGTAGAGTAGAAACCGACTTCCCAGATAATTCTCATATCAAGCAGGCATAGTATATCCTTCTCAGAGTCCTATCACAAGTAGCCATCCAAAAATATTAAGCAAATCATACAAATCTAAAATGACTAGTTCAGTAGAGTAGAAACCGACTTCCCAGATAATATTCATACCCCCATCGACCCATGTCAAATGGGTTCATTCATAAATTTAATACTACCTCCGTCCCAAAATGAATGACCAAAATATTTTCACATTTGCTGTTGATCAAGAGCAAATTTATAAATTTTTGGCCATTCACTTTGGGATAGAGGTAGTAAAATATATAGACCAGTACCAGTGAAACATCCTATCTCATTTCATATCATAATCAAAGCTATTAGTAATATCATTGCCACTAAACTATTTTATATTTGACACAGAAATTACCTCATCGTCCTCAGAAAGGCTACTCAAAATTGGCACGTTTAAACTCCAAGACCACGTCTCCAATGATCCTTCCATGCACCAGAGAGCCTCAAAGTCGGTCTTACTGAGCTTCTGCCACTGCATTTCCTCCTTATCAAGAATCCTCGTCATAACTTCTCGAGGTAAAGCATCACCTTCGGCCAAGGCAACATTAGGGAATCCTGTTCTATATAGTGCCTTAATACACCTCTCTGTGAAAAGATACCAACTGTTATCTGAACCGAGAGCCACATGGTAAGATGGCTTTGCAGTATCATGCCCTTCAGGGTCATCTAATAAATCTTCAGCTGCTATTTTCATAGCAAACGAGTCATTCTCATAAACCTGTATGTGGGAAAAGAATATACACATTCAAACCATGCTCTCAAAGATTTAGACAGGGTAAAAGTATAACCATCGGAAACATCTAAAAGTTCCATGCAAACAAACATACAAGAAGAATGAAGGATTTTGCGACATATCAGTAGCAGATAAACTAGTACTCTGACAAACTGTGATGCCAAATTACACAGATTAATGGGATCATTCGAAAGAAAACATGGCAGAGAGAGAGAGAGAGAGAGAGAGAGAGAGCGAGAGAGAGAGAGAAAGAGACAAGAACTTGTAACCCCAACCTAAATATTTACTATATGTGACTTTTGATGAAGCCTTGAAAAATAAAAATAAATGAGTACGTTGAAGACTTCAATCCAAACCATTCGCCTCTAGAAAACTCTCCCCCAAGTTAGAAGGAAATCTGTATATAGAAGCCTTTGGCAGCATGAATAACACCGAATTCTCGAAGTCAAGTTTTCTGTAATTTCATCAAAAAACAGTAATGCAGACATCCAAGGATGTTGATATTTGATATCATTTACAACTTCTGCATGAGTATATAAAAATAATTTAATCTTTCTTGAATGATGTTAGCTAATATTCCCTGCTATGGAATGCTAGGCAAGTTTTAGAGGCGCCTTATAAAGATCTAGAGCACCTTTTGATGCAACCTAGAAAGGGATAGCTCAAGGATAATGATGGAAGTCACAATACCATCAAGAGGTGGTATTATCCAATTATCTATGGAGCCCAAATAAAGACCCGGACTAAATGTTTACTACTTAGAAAGGCATAGATGGGAACACTTACAACAGTTTTAAGTTTAGAGGCACCCAGGCAATCAACGCTGCCCAAATAAACACAGGAGATTAACTGTTTAACTCCTGCAGCATCAACATATTGCAAGCATATAAAAGGTAGATTTCCATCCAACTTCCCCAGTAGAGGTTTCAAAGAAGATAATCTCTCCAATTCCATCTTTCTTCGCACGTACGTCCGGGCACGTTTTTCTTCCTGAAAATTAGAATGAGACTTGGTCATACTCAATAGATATTATAGTTTGAGGCACATGACACACAACATGAATAAGTGTTGAGGACTTAATGAGTTTTTGTAGCATCTATATGGTGCACATTTATTATGATTAGTGGATCTTTAGAACTCTAACGATCTTCAGATGGTGAACCTCCCTATGTTCATTGCTTATTATTACTATCCTGCCATCCTTGAGCAGACATTTTGATGGAATGGAGCTAGATTCTATTAGCAGATAAAATGAATTTGTTTTACATGATCTTGCCCTTCTATTCACACAAGAGACAGAGGAAAGGAGGTAGATCCTTTGGCAGTTTAGTTAACACATGTTAATCATTAGAGCTTGCTTCTTGGTGGAATAGCTTCTGCATCCTTAATACTTTGGAGAAACTTTGGTGAATTTTATGGCGCTATGAGGCTGTAATAGCATGGTGAACAATTACCTTATTCTGGTTAGGGAAGTTAAAGGCATAGAGTTACTTGCTGCTTTAATGGGCCACAAGTACCTGTGGCAATCAGTTGGGTGAAGACAAGAACTTGAAAGATCTTTCTGCAGGCTCCTTCAAATAGTGGAGAAGTACTGTGGTTGCTGATTATTGGTGGGATTCTGAGACGTGTACAGTTGGGTTAAATATTTCAGAGGAAAGTAATGGATTAGGTCCTGGACCGTGTCATGTCTCTTAAACTTTATCAAAAAACCGCAGGATTCATGGAGGTGATGATGATTCTTGGACATGGAAGCTTTTATGATTCGGATAACTACATGAGTAAGTCTTTTACAAACCAAAAGCTTGATATCTATGTGTACCTTCCCTTGAAGGATTCTGAGAAGAATTAAGTGCCTCCAAAGGTATTTTTCTTGGTATTCACTAGACTACATCATAATCGTTCATAACTTACAGACTAGAGCCAAAGATAATGGTAAATTCTGTTGCTTGAGCATATAATTGTTTTAGCATTATAGGGAAATTCACATACCCTTTTTGTCTTTGGAAACTATTTTCACAGTATCAAGTACATGTCGTTGGCGGCTTTGGATCTACAGGGTAAGCATGTTGTAGTTGAGCACTTAGCCCGTGAGTTACTAATACAAACATAATATTGACAACAAGAGAAAGCATCTTTAGTATTACGCACTACAGGCTAGCCAACTCAATATAGATGCAGATTTTTGTCAGCCTTGATAATCATAAAGACAAATGAATTTAGTTCAGTGCAGCTCCGTACAGACTATCATGGCTGAAGAAGCAATCAAAGACTAGATAGCAACACAAATGTTCAAAAGACATACCCCAAGTATTTTCTGCGACTCTATCATCTCCTCATATGTCTTTTGAGATAATATATTCCTGCTCTTTTGCTCAATTGCTTCATCACTAACTTCTGCAGTCAACGTCTCAATCTCTTTTTCTATTCTACAAAGCTCCTCTTTTGCAGCAAGCATAACATTGCTCCCCACATAATTCCCAAAAGTTTTCTCAACCAATTTTCTTGCTTCTTCCAAAGTTCGACCAGCTCCGGGAGACTTCTTGCCATCTGGTTCGTTCAAATTACGGGTAACTTTAGCACCCTGTAGAGCAGTACTTCTAGTTCGGTGAAGCTCGTCAGAGTTAGAATAAAAAAGACAAATGGGTTAAAGTATGTACCGCAAGAAGATTCAGAACCATCCCATAGGAAGCAGTAAACTGCGAAACAAGAGGATCGAGTCCACCAAAGAGAAGCTTGCTGCCTTCTTCAGCTCCTTCAAATGGAGTCTGAAGAAGAACTGCATGACCCCTCTGATCTATGCCTCTACGTCCAGCACGACCAGCCATTTGCAGCAATTCATTGGTACTTAACTGGATACGCCCACTTTCACCCCTTTTGCTAAGAGATGAAATGACAGCCGTCCTCGCCGGCATATTTATGCCAGCGGCGAGTGTTTCTGTAGCAAAAACAACTTTAACTAGTCCTCGCTGAAACAGCTCTTCTACAAAAGATTTCCAAAGAGGTAGACAGCCAGCATGATGTGCAGCGACTCCTCGGTGGATCCCTTTTACAGCTGACTCCCGCACAGCATCTGGATACTTGTTACGAAATTTCTTGAAGGCCAATTCAACTTCACTGGTCTCAAACTCGTTTAAGAATGTGCAATCTTCAACATACTGAACAGCAATATCACATCCTTTCCTGCTAAAGATAAACCAAACTGCCGGTAACATATCCTTTGCTTGAAGGTGAAACAATGTATCTTTCACTTGAGGAACCTAAAGTTTAGAAATTGTAGTAGATCAATCAGTCATTCTTTTGGGAGGTAAGAGTACAAAAATATCAAACTTATCCAAGATCAAGATGGCTACTAAAGAAAGTGAATCATCAAGAAGTTGAGGTTCGACCTGTGAACGACGTATATTGTTTATCTCTTTGTTCGAAAGAGGAGTTACATTATTGTCATGCCTTCTTGAGATCCTCCTTCTAGATCCCTCGTCATTATATGACTTACCTCGTGATGAATTAAGTTGCAAATAGTTGTCTGACAGCCTCCTGTTAGTTCAGAATTAAAATTTAGAACTTGTTCAAGCTAATAATGTTGAATTATGTATTCTTTCCTCTCCATATTTTTCCTTTATAACAATGTTTTAAGGCAGCACAAAAGAAACATTTTCTTTACGCAAGTGCGCGCACACACGAATCTGTGTGGTATGTGGGTCATAGAGAGAGCTGAGAAAAAGAGGCAGAAAAACAAAGAGAAAATACTTTGAAATGTGGCTGAAAGTTAAATAAGATAATGCAGAAATCTCAAAGAATTACTCAAGATTTTCATTTTGGCTACTTGAAGTGACAACGACACAACCCGTGATATAGAGTTCTTTAATATTGCTTCACAGCATATAAATCATATCATAAGCTTTAGTGGCACTATACTATCTCATCTAGTAATTTGAAAATTAATTCATCAAAATATTCTAGGTATGAAATACTAGAAGACCCTTATGTGCTCATCACAAATATATTGCATAGCTTGCTTTAATAAAGCTCTTTCTGCACACACATGAACAACATAAAAAAAGACATGAATAATTTCAGGCGTTGTATCTAGAAAATGATATGAATCAACTACCATAACAGCAGCCAGACGATATCTTCCTTTGTATTTCAGGTCTACCACGTCAACACCATGTCAAGTCCATAATCGACATGATAAGCACAATCAGGCGAGAGAAGTAGCCAAAGGGGGTTCGGATCAAGCTTGGCAACTGACAGAAACAGCTTTTGAATTTCCAAGCTACACCCGGGTATCATTTATGGCCTCCATGACTGAGCAGCCCAAGAGCCATCACACTCAACAAGCTGACCAATCTTGGTTCCTATTCGGCTTGGATATTGAGACGGACAAAGAGTAAGGGCCTCCAACAATGAGAGGCTGAAGGAAGATTTCTCAAAGCCGGCAACAACCTCCCTTGTAGGGGTAGCAATTTCTGACCAATGGGTATACCCATTAAAATTTTATCATGCTTTGAACTATTGTACATTCTATCATGTACAATAGTTTAAAGCATGATATTTATAATGGATAACACCCATGGGGCAACCGAAACACCCATTTTGCCACCCCCACTCCCTTGCACTCTACATGCAGATGGCTAGCTAGGGCGCATGGCCTTACCAACATGCTGGGCATCATTCTCTGTATGCCTTTGACATGGACACGTGTGCCCTTATCATCGAAGTAGTGTAGGGGAGGGTGGGAGGGTGGGAGGGAGGGGGAGAGAGAGAGTTAGTTTTGGTTTCACCTACAAAAAGATTGTCCTGGAATCCTTGAGGGGTCAGTTGATGTCACCTTGCACGGAATACTAAATATTGTATAATTTACTATAAATAAAGTCCGTGGCATAATAAGTTGTCCAAATCTATCATCTTGAGCTTGGCGTAGTATTTAGACTTAGAGAGCATCTTCAACTGGTCACTCCCTTCAGCATTTTCCCTCTTTCCCATATGCATTCAGTCAGCTTCCACCCCAGTTAAACTCAAAAAGGGTTCTGTAGATTGTGATGTGATATGTCAAGTATACGTGACCCAGCACCAAGTCCCCTCGAAACTCATTCTCTACATACACATATACAATCATCCTCCATTATACTAGAAGTAAGCATAATCAAGTCAAACATATGTTAATTCGTCCTCACAAGTACAGGATGATGATGATAATGAGTGAAATGTTTTAAAGGAAAGGAGTAAACTACTTCAATTATTTAGTGACTTGAAGACCATTAAGCATCCAAACATTAATTTAAACAGGTCGAGGAATTTTAAACAGAAATTGAAGACGAGGATAGTAGAGGTTACCTATTCATGCCGAGTACCTCTCTCATCCAGAAGGGGTAGCAACGTTCTTTTTGTAGAGAAGTGCCAAGTTAATGGAACTGGACGTTTCGATGAAGTTACCAACTCAGTTTTACCATGAATCTAGAAACACCATGGCACAGTAAGTCTGGTGATAAATCCTCTTGTAGGTACAATGAATCTATTGGAGAAATAAAGTTGATCTTTGTCATGTTAAGTAAAACGGTTCAAATTTGGCATATCCTCAGGGATTTTCGTACAATTGATAAACTATACCAATATTTACTCCCTTGAAAGCAGTTATTTAAAAATTTCTTTTTGGCATTTGCCTTGACAAAGAAAACCTGGACAATGTAGTGCATGCAAAAATATACAACAAGCCAATATACAGCATGCCTCATGAATATACTCCTGTCCTAAATGAGTGTCCATTTTTCGGTAAAGTTACTAAATACTCTCCTATTAATCATTATGCTTTAAATTTGACTTGCAATTATGATGTCATATGGTGAGATCATCAGGGTATTTATGTATTATTTGCTACTAAAAGTGCTTAACAGTCAACTATCTAAATTTCCCTAAAAATAACATTAACAATTTCAACATACTTTCAGACAGGAGTATGTTAACATTGGAGATCTTTGAGATAAATGTTTACCTGACGAATCCAACCCGCTAACTCATCAGGATTTGCAACTGTTGCTGACAAACATACAAGTTGAACTTCCTTGGGGGAGTATATAACCTGAATTAGCATGCGGAGTGACGTTAGCATGTACTCGATGATTATGGAAGAAAGTGCTGGGAAGATGAGAGCTACGTACTATCTCTTCCCAGACTGTACCGCGAGATATATCACTAAGATAATGTACTTCATCCAAAACTATCACATCAACGTGTGAAAGTCCACTATCTGACGAAATCATTCCTACACTGCGTAAAAAAGTAAACTTCAAAAAATATTATGTAAATAATTATTTGTAACATTTCTTTGTCAAGGAATACAATACATTCATACCGCAGAGATATTTTCAAGACTGTTGCGGTCACTAAACTAACCAATAGTTGTTATCTATGGAGGATGACATGATTCGCATAGTGCACACCTTTGATATAACATGTTACGCAGGATCTCAGTAGTCATTATTAGAACCTGAGCATCTTTGTTGATGACAGAATCTCCAGTAAGAAGACCAACATTGCTATCACCAAATGCTTCACTGTAAAAGTAAATGAACCAAAGCAATATAAAGCATTCAAATCATAGTGATGAATAAAGAAAGACACAAAAGTCACATTTTTTAATGAGAACTGTAATACCAAAACTACGCAGAATTTTTGATTTGATAATGCCTTTAATGGAGTGGTGTAGAATAATCTCCTCCCTCTAGCTACTGTAGCAACAGCTGCAGCTTCAGCAATCGAAGTTTTGCCACTGCTTGTTGGTGCAGAAACCACAACTGAAGAACCTCTCAGGAACGCTTTGGATCGCCAATCGCTGCATACAAACAAATCAATAAAGTCAATTTAAATAAACATAAACCGGAGCATATACACACAATCTTGACTTAATATTAGTTTGTGTAGATTTTCCAAGGTTGCATTTGCAGGACACCCATGATCTAAAAGAGTTTCCGGTCAAGGCTAAAATCAAAGTGAAAGCTTATAAGGTTGATCCTTGTCTAGTAAAGACTGACAATGCTATAGTTGGTGCTTATGTCAAAGGAGAGAGAGCAATTAACTAATATGTACTCCTTCCATCCCATATTTGACTCTAAAAGTCAATTCATCCGCCTTCAAAAATCCTTATGTGAAATACATTCCTTTAGCTACTGAAAATTAGATTAACACGGTAACATTTACAACTTACACAAAAGTAATCCACAAGTGATACAACTACACACTGTTAATAGGCTGTGGCGAGTTGTCCGAACATGTAAACCATTTGATCACTTGTATTGTACACATATTGGTACAGAAATTTTGGTTTTAATCAGCTAATGTAGCATAAAAAGAACATAAATTGAATCAAAACTTACTTGAAATTTATCTAGGGAAAATCGTAAACAGAAGCAAGTTCCTTGGCATTAATAACAGCTCCACCAAACTCTTTCGCTTCATTACAAACCCTCTCCACTCTTTGCCACTTCAACTCCTCAAACCGAACCCTCTTCGTCTCCACTGCGTCTCCGTCCTCTTCCACCTCCTTAACCTCGATTTCACCTTCGTCGGAAACCACAAAATACTCCTCGGCAGCTTCTTCTTCATCATAATCTTCGTCGTCGTCGTCGTCTTCGGCATCTGATAATAACTGAGACTCGGTCGCCGGGAAAATTGAGGTTTTAAACTTGTACGGGGTTCGAAATTGATGGCGTTTTGGTTGTAATGTTGGTTTGGGGAAACAGAAATCTAGGGTTTGAGTGTGCGATTTGAGAAATGGGAAGTGTGAGGGTTTGTGTGTGAAGATGTTGGGATGTGGAGATAGGAGAGAGAGTGTGTTCATGGCGGGAGAGAGGTTGAAGATAAAACCCGTTGGGTTCTGTTTGGCTTTTAATATGAGTGGCTCCGCTAATTTGGTGGTGGTTAAGACCACTCCCAGCAGTGACTTTACATGAGGGTCAGAGTCACTTAAAAAAAAAAAAAAAATCAAAGAAAGTCATTGAAATCTCATGACTGGAGCAATCAGCCAACCGTCGATTCGACCCCTGTGCAATTTTTTTTTTTTTTTTTTTTATCTAATTATTTTCGATTTGTATTTATATAAAATATATTTTTAAAATTAATATATTTTATATATTAATTTTATTTTTACCCAAAAAGGTTGGGTTGGGTTGGGTCGGAGTACATCAATGGGAGTATAAATTATATAAAGGTTGGGTTGGATTGGGTTGGGTGAGAGAAATTAATATTTTATTTGAGGTTGGGTTGGGTCAGAGTCGCCACTGATGAGGATGACGTCTAAGTTAAGCCGGTGTCAGATTGGACTGTGGTATTTGCTTATATTCCAACCAAATTTTGGGTTGACTTAATTATGTTTCCATCTCTTTTTCTAGTCTTTTGTCAAAAAGGTTATGATCAAGCGGATCCGATATTCCTTTCAATGCGAAAGGCTCGGGGTTTAGAACTCCACCAAATGCAATTTCTAGCATTTAGAAGTGCTACTTTTATAATAGAATAAGTTATGTCAAAATCTTAAAAAAAAAAACGCATTTTTCCTTAATTTTAGAAAAAACGTGTTTTATTTCTCCCGCTAGTGTCATTGTTAGTGTAACAAAATTGTCGTGTAAATAGTGCTAGTATAAAGAGTGTCAAGTACATGTATTATTAAGGTGGCGTTTGATTTTTTAAGTGTTAAGTGTCTTTGAAATCTAATTTCACGTACGAATTTGACTCGATGCAGAGGTAGCGTCTGAACACTAATTTCTGAATTACTCAAACTGTTTGAATATTCATCTGAATTCACATCTGAAATTAGGTTTACGACATTTAATGGAGTATGGAGATGAGAGAAATGGTTGTTGATCTAGTTTTTGGGTTGAGTAATTTTGAAATTACGAGTTTATGTAAAAAGAGATATATATGAAAAAAATCAATTAAAAGACAAATAATTGATAGTTTTATATCCGAAAATTAAGTGTAAAATAAGAGATATTCGGATCTCGAATGGAGAAAAAAAACAGTCAATTGTGTTATGTCGATAAACTCACCCATTTAGATCTCGAATAAAAGTGAAAATGAAAAACAAACGAGGTCTAAGTGTCAATTTAAAAAATGTTAGTGTTAGTATAACAAATTGCCAAGAGTGGCAAAGTGCATTTATTATTAAGTGTCATGTAAAAGTGTCGGTGTTAGTGTGAAAAAGTGTTAGTGTTAATGTAAAAAGAATGTCGGTGTAAAGAGTGTCGATGCATGTATTATTAAGTATCGGTGTAAAAAAGTGTCAAGTATTATTATAAAAAAATGACAGTGTTAGTGTAAACAAATGCCAGGTGTAATGAGTGTCGATGCATACGTATTATTAAGGTCGAGTATAAAAGAGTGTCGGTGTAGGGTAAAAAGTGTCGGTGTTAGTATAAAAAAGTGTCGGTGTGAAAAGTAACGGTGCATGTGTTTAAGTGTCGGTGTAAAAATGTTTTCCTTAATTTTATAAAAACGTGTTTTTATAAGAATAAATCATAAGTTATTTAAAAAAAAAAAAAAAACCTTTTTCTTCCGACTTTTAACTCATTGTTTTTCTAGCCATTCAATTTAGTAGTAGGACCTTAATTAATTAGGACCTCAACGGGTGATAAAACTCATCATATCAAATACAACTGCAATACCATTGGAACCCAAAACCTGATTAAAATATATTTTTTTTAACTAATTATGTGTCAGTTCTAATAACCAATCTATAATACAATAAAATGGGGATAATCGCCTCTTATCTACCACATAAATGGTGATTCAGATTAAAAGTTAGAAAATTGATCCGACGGCTGCAAATTCTCCCTCCCTCCTTCATCCGTCTGTAACTTCTCATAACTTACGAAAATCAGCCAAGGCATTGCTTCTTTCCTCTGTTTTTCCTTTGTTTTCTCAAGAATTTGTATGATTATTGATTTATTACTAATGATTTTGCTTTCTCAATTGAATTGCACAATGAGTAGGTGATTTGCAGGGTGTTTCAAAAGACTTATGAAGGAAAGAAAGTTCATATATCAGGGCTAATGAGAATGATCTCAAATGGGAATGAATTGGTTCATTCTTCTCTGTCTCCATTGATGGATTCTTCGTCTTATGTTAACAAATCTGATTCAATTCACGTGCACTGCTTCTCCAATTGTTGGAAATGGGTAACGAAAGTTATGTTTGACTTGTCGTTGACCTAACTTTCTAACGGAAGTTCGTTAACTTTCAACGGAGTTCGTTATTCGTTAACGAAGTAAGTTACAAAATGTATTCTACATTTAGTGTAGATTATGAAACTCATTTATTGTCTCTAAAACCATTTCCGGGTGAATGAGAAATTAATGACAAAAGATTTGTAACTTAACAAGAGTTAAAAAATGGGTCAAAGTTTGATTTGGGTTGGTCCCAAAATTGGTTTGAACTTGTTGTGGCTAAAGGGCTGACGAGCAGGCAAGAAGCTTCTGCACGGCCGTGCAAGTGTCTAGGACACAGCCGTGCACCATGCCCGCTCGACCGTGCAGAGCCTTGAACTCGACCGTGCATATTGCCTTGCACGGCCGTGCAGTTCATTGGACACGGCCGTGCAAGTGTTGTTATACCCGAAAAGTTGTGACTTTTCAAGGAAAAAGCCACAAACCCCTTAACTCTCCTTATATACTTCCCCTCCGAATTTCAATTCATAAATTCAGTCATTTGAACCTCTCTACCTACATTTTGAGATAGATTAACCAAGCATAATCATTTCATCTTGTTGCATAAATTCCTTCAAGTCCGAAAGTTCCAAATAGTCAATTGTTCGCTAGATTTGTTAATTTGGAGTGCTCCTATTAACAAATAGAAGTCGTTGCATCTCACGAGAAGTTTGTCATCAACCATAAGCACCAGTGCGGGACAAATACTTCTTACGGAAATTGTGTTAAACACAAGCCTCGACTACATCAAGCTTGTCTTTTTAATTTCCGTTATCTTTCTCATTTTCTTTGTTATTTTCTTAAGAAGCATTTTTATAAAAAATCCCAACAATCGTAAGAAGTATTTGACGTTTCTTAAGGCGCTCCTACAATGGCAAGTGAGAAAGACACCTCCGAATCATCCGGGCTTACTCCCCCTCAAGGCGATGCAACGCACAAGAATATTGCACCCGGTTCTACAACATCTCACTCGGTTCATGGTGAGAAACCCCCAAAGTTTACTGGGGTGGATTTCAAGAGATGGCAACAAAAGATGCTATTCTACTTGACCACTCTAAGTTTGCATCGGTTCTTAAAAGAAGATCCGATTGTTCAAAATGGTGATCCCGACCCTCAAAGGCTTTTGGCCAAAGAGGCTTGGGACCATGGTAATTTTTTATGTAAGAATTACATTTTGAATGGACTTGACGATGCACTCTATAATGTGTATAGTACCGTCGAGTTAGCCAAGGCATTGTGGAATACTTTGGAAAGGAAGTACAAGATTGAAGATGCCGGGTCAAAGAAGTTTGTCGTCGGCAAGTATCTTGACTTCAAAATGGTGGATTCTAAGTTGGTAACAACTCAAGTTGATGAGTTCCAACTTATATTGCATGGTCTTGATGCCGAAGGAATGATCATGAATGATTCGTTCAAAGTGGCATCAATCATAGAGAAGTTGTCGCCTTCATGGAAGGACTTCAAAAATTATCTCAAGCATAAGCGCAAGGAGATGACTTTGGAAGACTTGGTTGTTCGTCTTCAAATTGAAGAGAATAATCGAGACAACGAAGCCAAAGCTTCCAAAGGCAAGATGGAGACCAAAGTCAATCTCGCCGAGGCAAGCACTAGCGGCACTAAAAGGAAGCATTCTGGGAATGCTAAGAAGGGGAAGAACAAGGGCTCCTCAACTAAGAAATTCAAAGGAGCATGCTATAATTGTGGCAAGCCGGGCCATATAGCAAAGGATTGTCGCCATCCAAAGAAGGAGGCGAACAATGTGGATGACATGGATCTTGATTTTGTTGCGGTGATCTTCGAGGCAAACGTGGCAAATTTGGATGACAATCCAAAGGAATGGTGGATAGATACCGGGGCTACCCGCCATATTTGTGCTAATAAGGAGAGCTTCTCTTCTTATACTCCCATTTCCGGAAGGAAATTGTACATGGGAAATTCTGCAACTTTCGATGTTCAAGGCATTGGAAATGTTGTATTGAAGATGACCTCGGGCAAAGAATTGACCTTGCTTGATGTGCTGCATGTTCCGAACATCCGCAAGAATCCAGTTTCTGGTGCTTTGTTGAGTAAGGCCGATTTTAGATTAGTTTTTGAATCCGACAAGTTTGTAATAACCAAGAATGGTTTATTCCTTGGAAAGGGTTACCTCGAGAAGGGACTTTTCAAGATGAATGTAATGAATGTTATCCGCCAAGGTGCGAAAAATAAAAATGTTGTTTCTTATGTTTACTTGTCGGAAAGTCCTAGTTTATGGCATGATAGATTAGGACATGTAAACTTCGACACTATTAAGAAGTTAGTTAAATAAGATTTAATCCAAATGACTAAATCTGATTCAACTAATAAGTGCGAAGTTTGCGTTGAGGCAAAAATGACGAAGTCGCCATTTAATGCAATAGAAAGAAACACAACTCCTCTCGAGTTAATTCACACCGACATATGTGATTTAAAACTTGTGCAAACTCGGGGAGGTAAAAAGTACTTCATTACATTCATAGACGATTGCACTAAGTATTGTTATGTTTATCTCTTAAGAAGTAAAGATGAAGCCTTAGGGGCTTTCGAAACTTATAAGAAAGAAGTTGAAAATCAACTTAACTTAAAGATTAAGAAAATTAGAAGTGATAGAGGAGGAGAATATGAAGCTCCGTTTGAAGGACTATGTTGGGAATCCGGCATAATTCATCAAACGACGGCTCCATATACCCCTCAGTCTAATGGAGTTGCTGAACGCAAAAATCGGACTCTCAAGGAGATGATGAACGCATTTTTGATAAGTTCAGGCTTACCCGACAACTTGTGGGGGAAGCTATACTCACTTCCTAACTATATTCTTAATAAGATACCCAAGAAAGGTATTGATAAAACGCCACATGAATTTATGGCATAATCGTAGGCCGTGTTATAAATACCTTAAAGTGTGGAAGTGTCTAGCTAAGGTTGAAGTACCTAAACCAAAGCAAGTAAAGATCGGTCCCAAAGACGGTTGGTATTTGCATCTTTATTGGATATGCCAATAACAAAGTAGTGCCTATCGATTCATAGTGCACTGAATCGAAATTCTCGATATGGCAATCACGCGGGAATGACAATAGAATCAAGGAATGCGGTATTCTTTGAAAATATCTTTCCCGCAAGGATAGGAAAGAAGGCAATTCTCAAAGAGAACATATGAATCTACAAGCGGTCCATCTCAAGTAGAAGATGAAGGACACAGACGTAGTAAAAGGGCAAGAGTGGAAAAGTCTTTTGGTCCACGATTTTCTATCATTTATGTTGGAAAACGAACCGGCTCTTTGTTAAAGAAGCGTTATCTGGACCGGACGATGCGTTACGGAAAGAGGCTATTAACGGTGAGATAGAATCCATAATGCTTAATAATACTTGGGAGTTGGTTGATCTTCCTCCGGGATGCAAGCCGTTAGGTTGCAAACGGATCCTTAAAAAGGAAGTATAAGGCGAGATGGATCTATCGATAAATCTGGCGGCTAGTAGCCAAAGGGTTTAGACAAAAGGAGGGATATGACTTCTTCGATACATATTATCTGTCATCAAGAGATCACATCCATACGTATTCTTATAGCTATTGTAGTACATAATCTTGAGATACACCGAGATGGATGTGAAAATAGCTTTCTTGAATGGAGAGTTAGATGAAGAGATTTACATGGAACAACCCGAAGGGTTTGTTTATTCAGGAGTAAAGAGCAAAAGGTGTGTAAACTTGTAAAGTCGTTATACGGACTCAAACAAGCACCTAAACAATGGCATGAGAAGTTTGATCGAACTATGTTGTCAAATGGATTCAAGATAAGTGAATATGACAAGTGTGTCTATATCAAAGGAACATCTCGAATCATTTGTTATTGTCGTCTTTACGTAGACGACATGTTAATAATGGGAAGTAGTCGTGAATTGATCATGAATACCAAAGGCATGTTAAAGAAGAACTTTGACATGAAAGATATGGGATTAGCCGATGTCATATTAGGAATAAAGATTTCTAGAACATCAGAAGGAATAGTCCTGTCACAATACCATTATCTGGAAAATGTAATTCGAAAATTCGATGTCATTAATGACCCTCCAGTAAGACTCCGGTAGACTTGTCGCTACACTTCTAGCTAAAAACGAGAGGGGAACCAGTTTCTCGGTTGGAGTATGCAAGAATAATCGACGATCGATGTACTTAACGAATTGTACACGTCCGGACATTGCATATTCGGTGAGCAAACTAAGCGAGTTCACAAGTAATCCCAAGATGCATCATTGGAAAGCACTAATGAGGGTATTGAGATATTTAAAGTATAATATGAATCATGTGGATACTTTATAAAAGATATCCATCGGTACTAGAAGGATATTGTGATGCAAATTGGATATCGGACACAAAGACTCAAAATCCATGAGTGGATATGTTTTCACAATAGGTGGAGGAGTGTCATGGAAATCCTCCAAACAAACGTGTATAGCCGGATCCACGATGGAATGCGAGATTCATAGCTTTAGATAAAGCGGGAGAAGAAGCGAGAATGGCTTAAGAACTTCTGGAGGATATTCCTTGTTGGAATAAACACTGTTACTGTTTGTACTAATACATTGTGATAGTCAATCGGTAATAGGAAGGGCACGAGTAACGGTATGTATAATGGTAAGTCTAGACATATCCGTCGTAGACATAATACCATTAGACAGTTGATCAAGAATGGGGTTATCACAATTGACTATGTGAAGTCAAATGATAACATAGCGGATCCGTTTACGAAAGGTATAAATAGAGATCAACTGTATAAATTGTTAAGGGAATGGGCTTAAAACCCATAATAAAAGAAACTCATAGTGGACACTCAACTTGAGAATTGGAGATCCCGTACCGCTTGGTTCAATGAGACAACCAAGCTATAAGTTCTAGTAGAATCACTTGGAAACAACAACTCGGTTGAATGACCTGGAGATGTTGAATACTCATTCCCAGAACATCCAAGTATAAGCACCTGCAGCAGTGGTGAGGATAAGTTGAGAAAACTTTTAATGATCACTATAGCTACGGGTGGAGTAGTGCAGGATACTCCTAATAGTGTGAATCACCTATATAAGCGAGAAGTAACTTGGCCGCTTCTAATATGAATGAGATACGGTCCAGGCCCGAAATGGACAAAACGTGAGAAATATAACTGTTAGAGCTATTATTATGTGAGTATTGTTGTCTTGGTATACATTATACAGTCACTGGTTCAAAGCGACTCACTACCAAATGGCTAGTATATTCGATAATATTTCACTAGGGGAGATTCAAAGCCATAAGCTATCTATCCCGATGTAATAATGGTTCGCCGGAACTTTTGGACGAAATTGCATACATGCATTAATTGTCATTCATGTGGGGGATTGTTGGAAATGGGTAACGAAAGTTAAGTTTGACTTGTCGTTGACCTAACTTTCTAACGGAAGTTCGTTAACTTCCAACGGAGTTCGTTATTCGTTAACGAAGTAAGTTACAAAATGTATTCTACATTTAGTGTAGATTATGAAACTCATTTATTGTCTCTAAAACCATTTCCGAGAGAATGAGAAATTAATGACAAAAGATTTGTAACTTAACAAGAGTTAAATAATGGGTCAAAGTTTGATTTGGGTTGGTCCCAAAATTGGTTTGAACTTGTTGTGGCTAAAGGGCTGACGAGCAGGCTAAAGAAGCTTCTGCACGGCCGTGCAAGTGTCTAGGACACGGCCGTGCACCATGCCGCTCGACCGTGCAGAACCTTGGACTCGACCGTGCATATTGCCTTGCACGGCCGTGCAGTTCATTGGACACGGCCATGCAAGTGTTGTTATACCCGAAAAGTTGTGACTTTTCAAGGGAAAAGCCACAAACCCCTTAACTCTCCTTATATACTTCCCCTCCGAATTTCAATTCACATATTCAGTCATTTGAGCCTCTCTACCTACATTTTGAGATAGATTAACCAAGTATAATCATTTCATCTTGTTGCATAAATTCCTTCAAGTCCGAAAGTTCCAAATAGTCAATTGTTCGCTAGATTTGTTAATTTGGAGTGCTCCTATTAACAAATAGAAGTCGTTGCATCTCACGAGAAGTTTTTCATCAACCGTAAGCACCAGTGCGGGACAAATACTTCTTACGGAAATTGTGTTAAACACAAGCCTAGACTACATCAAGTTTGTCTTTTCAATTTCCGTTATCTTTCCGTTATCTTTCTCATTTTCTTTGTTATTTCCTTAAGAAGCCTTTTTATAAAAAAAAAAACCAACAATCCGATCGATGTTGAAAGATCTTCCTACTATTTTAAAAAAATAACTTCTTCAGCTCCTACGTCTGCGGCTACGGAGCGAGTCAAAGAGACATCGGAAATTGGGTAAGGAATTACCTGCCGTGAAGGTCGATTTGTAGGGATATTTCTGACGCCGGATTTGCAGTTTAGGGTTTGTCTTTACTCTATTTACACCCCTATTCACCGCCACCATCTCACTAAATACAACACCGCAACTACAAAAGATGCAAACACAGACAGATTAACACTAATTTCATATGTGTTCATAAATTTACACAATAGATTCCAAAAAAATTCATCCTCAACAATATACACAAACAACACACGCTCGATGGTGATCGGAATCTAGAAGAGGGTAGGAAGGATCGTGGGTAGGGAAAGAGTCGAGTAGAGTGAGGTGGGTGGGTGGGGGCAGATGTGAAAGGAAATAAGAGATTTAGGAGGGAGAAAAGAAGGGCTACATCCCAAAATTTAGTTGTCCTTCCCGATGTCCGATCGACCTCCATGTCGCCCCGCTGGCTTCGCTCATCTCTCCCATCCTCCGGCGAACAACACCAATGTCTAGATCAACATCCGACATTTCTTTCTTCTTCTTCAATTCAATCTGTTTACAGATCTGGTTTGAGTGACTAAGATGGAGAGACAGATGCCATAGGGTTAAGCCTCAAATTTGAGGTCAAATTCGAATCTTTGCGAGGAAGGAGGTGGCCAGAAGCGGGAAGAGGGGGAGAGGGATAGAGATGGTTCGACACAGATCGGTGGTGGTTGGGGGTCGGCGAGTGGGAATAAAGGGGGTAGGGTAGAGATGCCCCAATCGGTCTGAACCTGGCGGTTCGGGACCGGAATCGACCGGCAAGAACGGACAATTTGGAAAATCGCAACCGATGAATCGAAACCGTTTTGAAGCCGAAATCGACGGTTATCCGGTCCGGTTACGGTTTATCTTTTTCAAAAGCAGCGAAACGGCGGTTCATGAACCGTGAACCGGAGGCGGCGGTTCATAAACCGGAACCTAAGCGAAAGCACCCGCTAGTTAATCTGGTCATTTGATCCGGACCGTCCATTTTTGATCCGGACGGTTGCTGTTATTCGCCCGTTAGTGTAACGGACAAATGATTTTGGCCGCCCATTTTTTGATCGGACGGTTGCTGTTCGTCCGGGCCAAAAACAGATTAAAAACAATTTTTTTCTTATTCTCTCCATTTTTCAACCTATAAATACCCTCACCCTTCCTTCATTTTTTCACACAATTATCAACCTATTCTCTCAATCTCTAATTCTCTATTATCTCAAGCTCTCAAAGTCTCAAGTTTCCATAATTTCATTGCTCAAGTTCTTCAAGTGTTCAACATCAAATTGGCCAATTTCAAGTAGGTTTTTGTTTAATTCGTTTTTATTTTATACATAATTGATTAAATTCGTTTTTATTTTTATTTTTATTTTTAATTACCTATTTCCAACTTCTAAATTATTAATTAGCCCAATTAAAATTTAATTTCAAGTTCCAACTTAATTCGTTTTAATTTTTATACATAATTGATTAAATTCATTTTTATTTTTATTTTAAATTAAATTAAATTAAATTTAAATTAGTAATTTTAAATTTAATTAGTAACTTTTAAGCTTTTAATTCAAATTTTAGTTTCAACATTTAAGCTTTTTAATTAAATTTTAGGTTTATACTTCAACTTTAAATTTATTATACCACATTACACCACTACACAAAAAATGTCTTCAACTCGATCCGATAAGGGCAAGAAGAAGTCAACCACTAGCAATCCAACTTGACGCCGCATCCAATTTTCCCCGATGATAGTATTTTTGTAAAATATACAACCATATGAAACGCTCGAATTGAGTGATGATGAAGTTGATGCAACAAATCCAATGGGTGGTCATACCCAAGAGAGTCAAACTCAAACCCGAAGTGAGCTGCAAGCCCGAGGTGGTGGTCAAATGCGAGGTCGAGGAGGTCGAACAACGGGGAGATCCGATATCATGACCATGCACTTTACAAAAGTGCCAATTGAAAGTACCAACAAATTTATCGTGTATTGCAAACTATTGCACTTCAACATTTGTCTTTACCCGTAGGAGGTGGTTATGGAGTCGTTTAAAAGGCACTTAGCGTCTAAGCACCCCGACAAGTTGGAGACAATGCGGATCAAACACAACTACAAGGATTTACGGGATCCTCACAAGGTACGTCTTCGTCATGACTATTTAAATTTGATAATGCAACATATAAAAGAGAAATGGCTAAATTTACTGTTGCTAAAGGATTACCCTTTAATTTTGATAATGATCAATTATGGTCTAATTTTGCACAACTTGCTTTAAATCCCGCTGCTAAAGAAATTCATAAAAATACAAGTACTCGTGTTCAAGGTTCTAAAAAGCGCTAGGCGGATGCTGAGCCAAGGGGACTAGTCGGGATTAGTTGGGACCTAGGCGGGGCTTAAAACTAGGCGTTGGAGAGGGGCCTAGGCGCCCTTAGGCGGGGTCTTTTAGAACACTGCTCGTGATACTAAGACCCAATATCTCCAAGAAAAATTAACTTTAATTAATACGTTTAAAGATTTACCTAAAAAATTATCAATATGTGCCGATATATGGAGTGATCATTGGCAAACTCATATTAATTATATAGGAATTACATGTCATTGGATTGATAATACTTGAAAAATACAAAAACGATTACTTGCATTTAAAACTTTTGATACTATTCATAACGCTCAAAATATTTCTAACAAAATTGCTACAGTTTTACAAGAATATAACCTAGTTCACAAATTTTTTTCAATTAAATTTGATAATGCTGCAAATAATACTGCTAGTTTTCCATCACTCATTGAAATTTGTCAACCATCCATTGGTGGTAAATTTTTCCATGTTCGATGCGTATGTCAAATTTTAAATTTGTGTGTGCAAGATGGTTTAGTAACTTTAAAGACTTATATAACCCCACTTAAGGATGTTCTTTCTCATCTAATGAGAAATCACACTGTAACAAAAATGTGGATTAGATTTTGTAAAGCAAATAATATCCCACCTAAAAGATTTTTCCTAGATGTTTCAACCCGATGGAATTTCACCCATAAAATGTTATCCGACTCTTATGAATTGCGTGAAGCATTGTGTCAGTTTTTTCAACAAATAGAGTATCCTACTACAATATTACATGCTCGATGGGATGTTTGTGATAATTTAAAGAAAATTTTGAAAGTTTTTAAAGATGCTACCGAACAATTATCCAGTTCTTATTATCTCACTTCACCATTAGTTTTAGAACATTGTGCTAAAATTAGTTATATATTTATGCATTTTAAAGATTATCCAGTTTTAGGTGAATGTATTGGTATGATGAGAATAAAATAGATTAAATATTTTTTGAACATTTCATCATTGTTTTTAGTAGCTAAACTATTAGATCCTAGGATAAGAAAAGATGATTTAGAACAAATACTTGCATATTATTATAAGAATCTATTTTTCACCGACATTAATTTTAACTTAAATTGACCTATTCCAAATGCAAAAGACGTTGTAACTACTACTAAAAATACTTTATATGATCTTTATAAAGAATACTATGATCTTTTTGGTAATATCATTTATTCTAGTAGTGAAAATATAGGTGGTAGTAGTTCTCATGATGATGATACCGATCCCTTTTCATGGGTAGATAATTTAATAAATTTTAGAAGTCAAAAACGTCAACGAGGTGGTTTCACTTATATTAAACTTGAATCATATTTAACCACTTTTTTTTTAGTCTATAGAAGAATTTGATATTGTAAAGTGGTGGGCACGAAGGGCAAAAAAATACCTATTCTATCGTTGATAGAAAAGGAGATCCTAGCCGCTCCTGCCTCAACCGTCGCCGTAGAAGAAGTATTTAGTGTAGGAGGGTGTGTCTTGGATGATCGAAGGTCAAGATTGACTCCATATAATTTAGAATATCAAATGGTGCTCGGCTATTGGACAAAAGCCGAACTAAGAACTCAAGATAAAAGAAATAGTTTCGAGGAGGAGGGGGCCTTTGATGAGATACATCGACGGGGAGCGAATGAACTACACCGCTCCATAAAGTAAGTTAATTATAATTTTATAGATTATATTTTTTTATATAGATTAGACTTTGTTATTTTTTTTTTTTAGGATAATGTAATTAGAGGTAAGACTCATTTGGCTTTGGTTCATTGGTTGTCCCCCTCCTTGTAATTTTTTATTTTTATTAATAAAATTGGCCAGGGTATCGTCTCTGTGTTTTAAAAAATACTTTTGAATGTGATATTATTTAAATTGATATTATTACAAAGTTTAAAAAGATAAAAAAAGGTATATAAAAAAGTTTAAAAAAAATTAAACAAACGAAAGTATATAAAAAAAAAAGAGGGACGGATTATCATTTATTTATTTTTTATTGACTAGAAAAATAATATTTTAGACTTTTGTTTACTAGTGATATTTTTTTTCAAAAAGGCATATAAAAAAGATAGAAAAAAAACTAAACAAATGAAAGTATATAAAAAGAAAAGAGGGACGGACTATCCTTTATTTATTTTTATTTTTTTATAAAATTTTTTATTGACTAGGAAATAATATTTTAGACTTTTTGTTTACTTAAGTTAGTTAAATTAGTTAAATCGGGGTGTGTTGGACCGATGGCTAGGTGATAATGTTATTTGGACCGATTTGGGTGTTAAATTAGTTAAATTAGGGTGTGTTGACCGGAGTGATAATGTTGACCCGATTTGTTTGGGTGTCAATCGAGATTTTGTGGATTGTGTTGACGAGGTTGGAAATTTTTTTTTAGCAAGACCGATTGGTGTTATTAAAGATTTTTTTATTGTATGCGAAATATATTTTTATTTTTTGAAAAAACACGGTTCAAAGCGGAATCGTACGGACCGGTTCGAAACCGAAATCGGAACCGCCCAAATCCGGTCCGATTACGGTCTATATCCTCACGGTTTTGTGAACCGCCGGTTCAAAATCGGAGCTGTCGGTCTGAGCCGAGGTGGGCATTTCTAAGGAGTAGGGCGGCGACAAATAACTTGAAAATGTGATGGAGGAGTGAATGTGAAGGTTTTTATTTCAATCATATGTGAAAGAGTTCTAGGGTTAGGTGGGGTTAAATTATATATAATTTAAGTATATTCGAGACCTCCTATATTTATAAAACGATTTTCGGTGTCAATAGTTTAGTAGTGTACACTTCCATTCCCTTAGAACTTTCACCTCAAACCAACTTTCATTAATTTTAAGAGTCAACTCGGCATTTTAATCCTGATGTATCAACATGCCACATAGGCATTTTGAACGAGAGAAGAAAAGTGACGGAGGGCCGACGGAAGGACGGCAAGCACAACAAAAAATCTACGAGGTTAAGGGGGAAACGAAAAAAAATACATTTCGAAACTAAAAACGAAAAAGTGACTATAAGAGTCGAGGAACGACATACGTACTTATCTCTTATGTAACATTTTCGTGATTCAAATTTGAAACATAGAATAAAAACTTTAGGGCAAATTATGTTTAACCTCCCAAAGCATACACACATTCCCATATGTTTTGGTGCACTTGACACCTGTTTAACCTCCCAAGGTTTCTACTCAATCCCACTTTACACCCTTAATCCAAAAATTTGCTCCATTTCCAACACTAAAAATTAAATTCATAAAAAATGTAATAAGTGTTTTTATCGTCTTTGATTAAATAGAAAAATTAAAAAATTAATTTCCATACAAAGAATCTAAAAACTTAAGTAAACTAGAGTTTTATATTAGAGTTGCTTTTGCATAAAAAATCAATTTTTCTAACCTTGATAGGAAAAATGGGCTTCTCAAATCGGGTTGAAAATCCCATGCACGTCTCAAAATTGGCTCCGCTTTCTCGACCGCCCTGCTGTATCAATGCCTTCATCACCTCGATCTCACGCCGCCTCGATCACAATGCATTGGCACTTAATTGAAGGATTTTTTTGGATTAATCTGACTATTTGTCTCTGAAACTTTGATTTCGTTCAGTTTAATAATTTAGATTCCACCATCTTTTTTGGATGGTAGTCGACAAGCCCAGAGTTTGATATTTCGTTCAATTTGACAATTGCATTTTTTAAACACTTTTGAAAGCTGCCCAAAAAGTATCATCAACTAAAAATGTCGGTAAATGTGTAAAAAGATGCCGGTGCATGTGATTCATAACTTTCGGTTAATCTTAACACATCCAAGCCCATTTATTTAAAAAATCTAAGCGGCATTTAATACTACCACATACACTCTTTTTACCCTACCACTCTTCACTCTTTTAACACTATGTGAATGTGGGTCCATCGCTTGAATCGAACCGTTTTGCTATAGGATGCGCCCTTCACCTTAGTTTGAAGACACCGATTTTATTGAAAAACGGAGTCGCCACACCATTTGATTTCCTCCAAAACTTTGAAAAAAATGATATAGGGTCGGAGGTTAAGTTACTCCTTGGGAAGAACGGATCACGTTCACCAAAGGAGCACTAACGAAGCATAGTCACTTCCTAGACCCGAAGTTTTATGTGCTTGTTTTTGTGCGTTCGTGTGTGTGGTGCTGATTCCTTTTGAAAAGAAAGGGAATGTGCCAAGTTATCTACCGGACGTCATAAACCATATAAGAAGGTTGTATCGCTCGAGATTTCTTGGATTCCCAGATGTATTCGGGATTTTGCTCAAGTGCTTCATCTTGGAGTTATGATCATCATTAAAGTGATGACATTTTTACCACTCCCGTTGGAATAATCAACCGCACTAGTAGTAGTAAAAGCCTTGAGTATATCTTAAACCCAACGTTCTTCGGGAAATAGCCGTATGTGATCGAGAGAGAGGGACACCTTTTACTAGTCCAAGAATGAGACTCTTTTTAGAAAGGAAGAGTCTTTGCCCATCAATCCTACATCTTGAGACGATTGAGCTTCGTAAGGACATTTAGCTATTGCTCATCTCACGTGATGATCGGAGATGTAGGGGCCAAGTAAAATTCATCCGCTTTTAAAGGGACTTCGACCTATGGCATTTTGAGTGGCGGAAAGCTGATGTAAAGATGAGGTCTTTACACCGATCCGCTGCACGGGATTTCAAGTACCAAAGGGACTAGGGGAGGGGTATAAAGATTGGTGTCTTTATGCCGTCATCCTATGTCTTTAAGTGACCTTTGAAGGTCACTAGACAATCCTCGGAGAGTGATCTTGACCAAAAGGGGCAATGGGGGATGACTTTGGAAAGTAAAGATTGCATTTTTATGTAATAAATGTAATGAACATCATAAAAATTAAAGGCATTAATGTAAAGGGAAGACCTTTAAGGCTTTTCTATGTCCTTTAAGAACCTTATGAGGTGGGCCCGATTCCCTTGAAAGCAAGGTCGAGGAAGGGAAAGACATTATAAGAGTAAAGATAGAATTTTTATGTGTTAAAAGTGGAACTATTTCACATCATCGTGTGGTGAATCCTCCCACTAGAACAAGCCACGTGTGGACCATTGTTCACATGGCCTTGGGAAGGGATTCCCCATGAATCATTTGTGTATGGGGAAATGGAAAATGATGTTTCACATGGTAAAGATGATAACTTTATAGCAATATAACAATGATAAATGACAAGTAAAGGTAAAATAAATGACAAGCAATTAAAGAGGAGCAAGATAATAAGAGTATTTAAAGGGAAAAGGAAGGAGAGATTGCCAATGGTTAGTTCTCTCTATCTCCCACTTGGGGTTTTACCTAATGTAGGAGTAGTTTTGGGATGATTTATGGAGGAGGGAGGTGATTTTTGGGAGGTTCGAGTCTCTGGAAATTCGTGGAGTAATTTTGGCGGATTAACGATGCCCTAATTGTTGTTGTTAAAATGGGTAGAGGCCTCTGTTTATAGGCACATGATGTGCTTCCTAATGAAGCCGTGCGACATTAACCTTTTGCAAAGAAGTCAAATGCGGCGTTACATCCAGAAATCCCGATGACTCGGCCCTGCTTCTAGATTCATCTGAGGTGGCGTTGGTAAGCTTCATTCGGCCGGGGGCTGCTTGGTATTTTAATTCCTAGCGAGGTCCTTTCCCCCTTGGGCTGAGTTTGGAAAAGTTCGAGAATTGCCTGAACTTTAGAAAAGTTCGAGGAAATTGCCGAAATTTAGCTTAGCAGGAAGGCGTAGACCGATTTGGGTAACACCGCCTTACACGCTAACACTTTAAAAAGCTCTGATATCGCGACACTCTTTAATACTATGGCAGACACATAAAAACACTATTACTGAGGCTAGGAATTTGTGCCAAAAAATTCGTGAAATCGGACTAGAGGATAGAATGCGGACCGGACCAAATAAAAATTGGACCAGAACTTGATAGTATTAGTATATTTGCCCTTTTTTGTTGTTTGATTATTTACAGTGTGATGATAGATATTACGCATTTTTAGAATCCTAATCTCAATTACACTTTATTTATGTCAAATGCAGTCATCGTGCCATTAGCCTGAATAGGGAAGTCTTAGTCTGGCTGTACAATACAATTGAGGTTTAAATAAGTACAAAATACTCTCTTATCATAAAATAATATTAAATCAAATTTCATGTTTAATTTAATTTTTCTTTTTGATGAAATTTATAAAGCTTCGATTATTTATTTTAATTAAAAATGTATAAATTTATTTTAATATTTATTGATAATAGTTTTTGGCAGAAAACTTATACTTAACGCGTTTTTGTTAACTTAACAAAAACATGTTTTAAATAACGGGCCGTAATCCCTCTCCTCTCATGAAATCTCACCCATGACACATACGAGACTCCTCTCGCCCTTTCTCTCTGTCAGCCGTAATCCCTCTCTCTCTCTATACGTAAACTTAGATTTCGTGCCGCCAGAGGCTCCACCCGTCCCTGACCTAGCTTAACTTCCACCGCGGCGGCAACACTGAGCCTAAGCTCCCTGCTAGCTGCTCCTTCTCCGGACCAATCAACCACCTCCGCCTTTGAATCCCTCATGGCTCTCTTCCATTGAATCAGCCCAGGAGCAAACAACTTTCCTCACCAATCTAATTTCATTCAATCGCTCCTTGCGGAGCAATTGCCCTTGTCGCGCCTTTCAGCAAACATCGGCCAAGCGGTAGCTTTAATCCTACCCGACTACATACGAAGAAGAAGGCAGGTGAATTTTCTTGAGCGAGAGGATTGATAAATTGAAATTTTGAGGATTGTTTGATTTTGAATGCCCGAGTTTAATTGATTTTGAATGTCGATCTATGTTTTTCGAGTGCCGGTACATGTTAATTTGAGTACCGGTTTGAGAATTTGATGCGTTGGTGGGTGGAGGATCAAATCTTGATGTATGTGTTTTGGAGTGCCGATCACATGTATTTTGGAGTGCCGGTTAGTGTATAATAGAGTGCCGGTAAGTGTGTAGCGAGTGTCAATGTATTTTTGAATGCCGGTTCTTGTAATTTTGAATGCGGAGTGTGTTTTTTTGAATGTCGAGTTCATGTTTTTTTGAATATCGGCAAAAATAATTATCGGTGTTTTTGAGTACTTGATATATGCATTTTTGAGTGCCGGTAAATGTGTTTTCAAATGCTGGAGTCCATGTATTTTTGAATGCCAGTGCTTGTATTTTTTTGAGAGCTGACAAAAATATTAGTGTAACAAAGTGCCATTGTTAGTGTAGCAGTCTTGAGTGTGAAGAGTGTAGGTTCATGTATTTAAAAGTGCCCAGTGTAAAAGTGCCGAGTTTCATGTTTATAAAATGCCGGTATAGAATCAGCGATCATTTGTAATATTAACAGTTTGGCATTTATCATGGTTGCCGGTAATTACAAAAATGCCACCGTTTATTTTAAACATGGTTGCCGAGTAATTACAAAATTGCCCATAATTTATTTTAGACGATTAACTTTGGAAAACACGTTTTTCTTATCTTAAAAAAATTAGTTTTTTTATAAGACCAACTCTAGTTTTTGAAATAATATTCTTTTTTAATAATGATCCAAATTTTTACTTCATTCGTTTCATAATATAATAATTGTTGTTTAAAGAGCTATTTTGAACCAAAATAATATTTATTATTAAATCTTTACGTTGTTTACTGTTTAGTTTTTTTAATATTTAAGTAATTGATATTTTTTCACATTATATTTTAATATATGTGAAAAAAAAAATCTTAAAAAATAAGCATTTTCAATAGAATAATTAAGTTGAACATAAACTTTAAAATTAAAGTAAAATTATCTTTGGCAAATTGCATTTTAGTTACACGAGTTTGTCGAGATGTTTCGGTGGTTATCGAATTTGCATTTGTTACAAGTTGGTTATTGAGTTTGTCTTTTTGTTGCAATCGGGTGTAATTTTGGATGAGAGCAGTTAAAAATCTAACGAATAGCATGCGGGTGCCGCTCACGTGAGTTGCTTAGGAGTTATTTTAAGGGTTATTTTGATCTTTTCCATCGGGTGACCTCATAATTTTAAGGGGGCCGATTGACATTTTCTAAAAATGAGAAAAAAAGTTAAATATATAAAAAAAAAACACTTTCCCAAATCACACTTTCACTAATCCTCCCGCTGGCCTTCATCTTCTTGGCCGAAATGGAAATCTCCCATAGCTTCTTCTCCGACATTACCACTTGGCCAATTTCAATTGGACTTCTCCTTACAGGATCCAGAACCTACACCCGCCTCACGAAATCCACATCCGCCGAATGGGCTCATTACTTTCTCTTGAGTCGCCTATTCGCCCTTCCTCCTAATCTTCTCCACCAAATGCTCACATCGTCGCATTCGCAAATTAAATACACGCACATCGCTTGATATCTACGCGTGTTATGAAATCACCTTAAAAAAAGTCATCTCGGAGTCGTACCCGAGTCTTGGGGCAGTTAATGGTAACCTTCTTATGTATGTTCCTCGGCTTTCTTCGTTTACAACGTCGCCGCCAAATCATCGTTTGCGTCATCTCGGCGGTGACCGTCGCCCAGTGAACAAGTCGGAGCGATCTTGTCCCATCGTCATTCTAATTTTCTACGTATCGGAGTTTTGTTACATGACGGTGTTTGGCAAGCGCTTTATTTGTCTCGATTTTGGAAGGCTTGCCATACGGGTTTTTTAGAGAGGAAGTAGAGTGAGAAGATAGAGAGAGAAAGAACGAGAATGGAGAGAGAGAGAGAGTGTGTTTTTATATATTTAATCTTTTTCTAATTTTTAGAAAATGTCAACTAACCCCTTAAAATTATGGGAGTAAAAGTCAATGGAAAAGACCAAAATAGCCCTTAAGTAACTCACGTGAGCGTACACATGTTATGTCATTCATTAGATTTTTAACGGTTCATTCAAAATTACACATGATTATGACAAAAAGACAAGCTACGGTAGCTTGACTTGTAACAAATGCGGAATTTGATAGCAAATTGAAGCATGTCGAGAAACTGCGGGTAAGCTAAAATACAAGGTGACCAATTATCTTTCCTTAGAATAAAGGATACTCCCCTCCCGCGTTCCGGGAAATGGTTCACCATTTTTGATTCGGCAGCGCAAATTAAGGAAATACTCCTCAGTCGACTCCTTGACAACTTATTTAAGATTTGGGCGCAGGCTCACTTGACGCCTCCAAAAAATAGCGCAGTTTTATATATTTTTATATTAGATAGATACACCACTCATTCTCTCTTGCATTTTTCCCTTAGCTCAAATTTATTGACCAAGCCTTCTTATTCTTACATTTCGTTCTACTCTCTTCCATTTTCTGGCGCATTTTTTTCTTAGTTCTTGTGCCC
>JAFEMH010003592.1:0-30000 GCA_022495995.1 Adenophora triphylla var. japonica
GCTCTCCCAAAGCCACTTTGCAGAAGTGTACTAGCTCCGAGATGCTCTTCGGCCTCTTTCTTTGATAAGCCTCGGGCACGATGCGCCAGACGGAAGCTTTTCTTGTTCCGATTCTTCTTGATTGTTCCAACCATCTTGTGTAAATGGTTCTTTTCATGTTACGAGCGGACAACTGCCCCGGTTCTTCGGTATCGGCCTTCCACTTCATCCGAGAAATAGCGGGCCTCGTATTCTTGCAAGGAGTCTACGACATGAGACCAAGATGGGTTGATTCGTTCGATATCCTCAAGGGCGAGGAATCCGAATTCGGGATCCTCGACGAGGTTGGCCACGGGTATTTGGGGACTTTTATCGGCATCTTCACGGGCATGCGAAGATTCTCCGCATTCAATCATATTCACACGATTATGGTTCCTTGGCGGAAGGATTTTTGGCTTGTGTTAGGCCCTTCGGGGCCTTCCAACTTTCCTTGCTCTATTAGCCTGGATTGCCTTTTTGAGTGGGCGGTTGTCGATCGGATGTCCGTGAGCTTGATGAAAAGCACAATACTTTGTAGTATCCACGGGAGCATTCGGATTTACAGGTTGGAAATTTTTCCAAAGGCCGCGGCAAACCTTCTTTCACCGATCCCTAAAGATGTCATTCGGGGGCATTCCAAAGTTTTCGAGATTTATGACCCGCTGATGCAGGCTCACAAGGTTTCTGGGAGCAAAAGGAGTCGTGTTATTACATTTCTGTCCCGCATAGTTAATCATCTCTTTGCCTTTAGAAGGAGCGAGGGCGGTGTTCGCGGGAGGAGCCCGATATACGCAGGCGGAGTGCGGCGGCCGGTTGCGGTGTAGGCCTTTTCAAACTTAGGCTGCGAGTTAACCATGGCCCGTAAGTCGAGTATGGGGAAGTGAGCGAGGAGGCTCTCGGATGTGGTTTCAAGCATGGCTGGAAGATGTCCGATTGTTCCTCTTCGGAAGGAGGGATGGCCATTTCATGAGTTTCGAATTCCACCGCTTGTAAAAGTCCCCAACATTCTCATCGGGGCCATTGCCTTATTTGTTGTTTGTAGGTCAACCCTATTTGTTTCCCATTCCAAGTTGGCCTTATATTTTTACGTGAAGGCATTGGTAATCTGGTCCCATGTAGCCTGGCTTCGGGTTTCAAACGGAAGAACCACTTTAAGGCCTTTGGACTTCAAGGATAGGCTGAAATAGTCGGCCCAGCTGGCGATTGGTACATCCTTTGGCTTTCATCGCCGGTATACGTGTCCAAATGGGTTTTCGGACATGCGGTCCCATCAAAGAGATCCAGATTAGGCATCACGAATTTGTGGGGCGGAGGAACAATGGAGTCAGTGCAGTAGGCGGAAGGCGGAGCTTCTTGGCGATCGGTTCGGCGATGCGCTTTCATTTCCTTGTGTTGTTCCATGAACCGGGCCGGATGAGGGTCTTGTGGCGGAACCATGCGCATTCAAGCTAGTGGGCGAGCTAGAGAGGAGCTACCAGCGGCGGCGGGTGGAGGAACGGCCGATCCGGGGGACGTAGGTGAAAACGTCACGGGTGAGTTACCACAGGGAGGCATGGGTAGGAGCACGAGCAAAGGATAGAACCTTGCGGCTTCTTTGTTGATTTTCAGCGAAAGTAGGTGGAGCCCGATGTAGCCGGATAACTTGGATTTCAGTGGGGCCCGTAAGTAGGCTTGAGTGCGGGCTTGTCCCGGATTGTTGAATTGCATGGTACTGTGGTGAAGGTGTGTAACACGGGAATGCTGCGGTCTGGTGATTCGGATGACACCGGGATGGAGGCTTGGTAACCCATAGAAGTCAGTGAGGAATGGATTTGTGTGAGGAGCTTGTTGAACTAGTGCGATTACGAGGAGGGGCTCCTGACGTGGTCCAGAACCAAGTTGTGGCGGCATTCCGAGCTGTGGCACATTCTTGTGAAGGTCGGATTGATCGGTTCCGGGCGAGGCGGGATCCCGATTAGGCGTGGCATTCGAGATAGCCCCAACCATGAGAAGACATTAAAATGCTGATTTTGCCCCCAGCGATTTGTGCCATCGAGTGCATGGATCCGGTGGTACGTAGTTGGGAGGCTGAGTGACCCAAAATCGAGGAGCATGGGTTACGAGTAGTGGCACCATAGGAGGTGGGTGGCGGCATCCTGGTGTAATCGGGCGGCGAGAGTGGGGTTGGCATCCTCGTCTTCTTCCACGGTGAAGGTGCCATCCGGATTGGTGGCGGCCGGGCCGTGACTCTTAATAGCCTCCATAAGGCTGTTTAGGCGTGCTTCTGTCGTAACCTCATACGTTACCTGGCGATTCAGCTTTGTTGCTGCATGCGAGGGGTCCGGGAGGCGGAGTGACGTTATCCCCATCATTACCGGGCGATGCGGACATTACGAAACCGGAGTCGGAACAAACGGTGAAGGCGACGATGCGCTTGACTCTTCCCAAGCGATCAAACGGTGACCCGGTGCCCGAAACCAAGCTTTGTGAGGAGGCTGCGGGGGAAAGGACACGAAGGTTCGAGATGTGCAGGAATGGAAGGAGGGTAGGTGTTTGGGCATTAGGCTCATGCAACATGCGGTTATTTGTTCACGTTTACTTAAAACATGCTTTGTTAACCTAATCGGTTGGAAAAAGAATTGCTCTTCTTTTCGCAAAACTACTGCGATTCTGGATCGGTGGGCCCCGTCGCTACGTCTATAAGCCCCTCGTATTCCACACGTATTTCGACCTCCCGGGGTGGACGGCCCGGGCGAGGTCCTATAGGGCAAGCGGGTCCCACCGACCAGAAAGAAAAATGATCCTACAAGTACGGCGGGTAATCGAGTCTTAACGAGCATTCGATGTAAATTACGGACAAAGGCGGACGTCGAAAGTCAAGATCATGTCCAGGGCTCGACGAAAAGTCGGCATGATTTGGGTGATAAGCTTCCACGATTGATCTTGACTTGTCGTCATTTAAGCCGTAATTAGGCATGGAATAGTCATTAATCCTTGATGACTCGGTGTCAATCTTTGGGAGTCGATGTATAATTTGTGCCGGTCGAGCCGAAGTCAAGGCGCAGTCAATATCTTGGTCAAAGTCTGCGGCGGAAAACCGGCGAGAACTTCGGCGATAAGGGTCCCAGAAAGATATTGAGTCGGTATGCCGACAAAGGCTTGAAAGGAAAGGTCTATACACGGACGGGGCATGACACGAGACCCGGACTAAAAACCAGCGGGTCTCGGACAAAGTGTGTCACGGACAAGTGCGTAATGGTCGACACGAGGCTCCGTGGGATGTTTGGGTAGTCCCTGTGCTCATCCGAGAGCGTAATAAGACCAAACGGACCGCGACAAGGATTTCCCGGGTTAAGGACGTAGTGTGCAAAGTGTACGGTCACGTGCGCATGTAGTGTGCAAGCAAATCTATATTCTTTTACGAGTAAAATAGAGATTTTTTATGTGTCTTAAAAATATGATGCATGATTTTTATTTTTTTGAGAATTTTCTTCTTCTTTTTTTTTGAAAATCTTTTTTTGGAATTTTTTTTTTGATTTTTTTTTGAAATTTTTAATGAGCACATAAGCACGTAAGCACGAAAATTCCGACAGTTAGGGACATTATTCCGACGGTCAAAATTTTGACTTTCTCCGAGGCGGCCAAAACAACATGAAAGCTGTGCAGAAAAAAATCAACACACACGAAAATGATTTTCAAAGTCGGGACGGAAGCTTGACCCTCAAAGCTTTTTTTTTTTTGAAAACGGTGATACCGGTACGTGGGATTGTTAGACCACACTTTATCCCCGACTCGTGTTAGGAGGCGATAACGGGAAATTTAGTGGCTTCCACCAATATACCAAATACCATTTTTTTTTTAAAAAAAAAGCTTAGTCCCCAGTAGTCGCCACTTTGTGATGATGTGTGATTGTATCGAAAATTTTCCCATTTTTGTTTGAAAAAATCAACGAAAACGGAGTCGCCACGCCATTTTAATTTTGAGGGCCAAAACTTTGAAAAAAGCCCGAGATCAGAGATTTAGGTTCGGAGGTCATGTTACACGCCGGGAAGGACGTTAGTGTGCACCGGAATGCCTCGTAAACGAGTCTTCCAAGCTGAAAATCATTTGTGTGTGTGTGTGTGTGTGTGTTTTGGCCAAAATACTTTGAAACTCAGAAAAGTAAAAATAGGGATATCTTTTAAAGACTTTAAACTGATCCCATGATTTTTTTGGGGGATTTTTGGATTGAGATTTGGTACTCAAAAGACCTTTTGAAGTTGAGAGCCATTTCTGCCAGAATGAAAAAGGCAGTGGACCTTTGATTTTGAAATGTATTCAAGGGTCTTAAAACTTCATAATCTGGATAAACTCAGAGAATGAAAGTTGTTCTAGACACCTTAAATAAGGTTTGTGCGAAGGAATTTTCCATTTTGGAGAAGATTTGAGGGGTCAAAACCTTCTGGAAACCTCAGATATGAGATCTGGATTCCCAGAAGCTGATGAACTAGCCTCTGAAAGAAAATTTGAAAAGAGGAGTTTTACTCACCCAAAAAATAACGTAAAAATATGTCTGGAAAGCTCTGGATGTTGGCTACAAAAAGTGTTTTGTAGTAAACACCAAATTCCAAGTTCATCTGTGTCCAAAAATTAAGACAATGGACTGAGGTCTGGGAAAATTGCTACTGGACAGCAACTTCCCAAGAAGGAGAATATGATTTTAAAGGGGGTTTTGCATCCATGCTTGTCCCCATTTCCCTAGGTTTTGGTTAGTGATCACTAGACATTTTAGTGGTGAATCAACTATACCAAACCATCCTTGGGGTACATTAGGACTAAGCATTTCATTTGCTTGGGAAGGGGATTTTTATCCTTTGAAAATGAGATTTTATGCTTGAAAGTGGTTTTTAGGGTTTTGAAAATGAGTTTTCTTTGCAAGAAAGTAAGAGAACTTGAAAATAATGTTGATCTTTGTAGAATATCATCCATGGAGATGGTCTTCCATGGTGATCTTCTTAGATCTAGAGCAAAAAGATGAAGGAACTACATTTTGTAGTTTGAAGATGCATGCATGGATGAGATTTAGGGTTAGGAGAAGGAGGGTTTACCAATCTTCCTTGTGTTCTTGAGTGTTTGGCTTGAGTGTATGAGTGTTTAGGGCTTTAGTATGAGAGTGAGTGGATGAGTATGAATTGGGAAAGATTGGAGAGAAAATGGTGACAATTCAAGTGAATTCTCACTGTTTTCTCTCTATATTTCGCCAGAGGTTCGGTGCAAAATGTGTTGTTGCTCCTTATTTTTGTGACTGGAGGGCTCAATTTATAGCCCTCTGAAATATGCAAAGATGTCCGCGCGGATGGGATCCTCAGCGTGCACTGTTCATTAAATGCAGCTTCAGGCTTTGGACAAGAGGAATAATCTTTTTGAAATTTCAAATTAACAGCCAGTTCATTGTTTCCAGCCATTTCTATTTATGGTTTTCTTCTTTTGTTTTTGCTTTTTGAGATTCTTTTTGAGGTTTAACCTTAAATAACAATGCCCATTTTACCCTCACTTTGTTAGAAAGGTTAGGATTGTTAGGAATTGTTAGAAATGTTATAACTTTCGTTAATTTTCTAACGAAAATTCTAACAAGCTCAAATTGGAGCACTTACACCGTGGAGGATTCGTCGGGATTTGATCGGAACGTGTCAGTACATTCACCTCTGGCTTTACTGCTTTGCTTGTCTCTCCTATCTCTGTAATGGGAGGGCCTTGGTTGGCGTAGGGCCAGACTGCGCATTTCAATTCGTTCACCGTCATAGCATTTGTGGAAACATCCACAGTGGCTTTGAGATCTTCCCAAGACAAGGGTTGAGGTATCTGGACCTTTGGGCCTTCGGTGGCGGTGCGGAGCTCGTCCCAGCTGATCATGGAGCAGACGTTGCCGTGGCCTTGTGCAGAGCTAGGCTGAGGAGATTTGCTAGAGTAGATGACGTAGTAGTCCAACTTTCCTGATGGTTCCCCGAGGGTTCCGACCGTGGGGTCATCGGATTCGTATCTCTTCTTTAGTTTTTGTTGAGAAGAGGGTTTCTTCTTTCTTCAAGGGCGGCCCTCATTCATTTCATCTTGGAATTCCATTTCCAGACAAGCACTGCAATCGCAGACGTCCCACCAGATGTGTTCGTTGTTTGGCGGTGGTACCGGGACCTCAGGAGGCTGAATGGGCAGGCTTTCCCCCGGGGGGTCTTGTGGCTTTATGTCGTAACTGCATGGCTCGTGGGAGGGCAACAGGTTGACCTCTGGGAGGCAATGAGAGACGTTAGAAGCTGCAGGAGCAGGCATGACTTGGGAAGCCCCAGGTAGTTGGGTGGCTAATGTCCCAAAGTGGTGCATGGCACCTTCGATCCAGGCTTGTTGTTCACCTTGGAGTTTCTCAATAGCCATGAGGACCTGCTAAACTTCTTCCAATGTTGAGAAAGTTCTTGGGGGTAAGGTCCCATTCTCATCGTTGTTATCCACTGACTTGGCCATGAGGAATTGACGGATTGTTCTAGTGACAGAGCTGGGAAGGAAGTTGGACCTTGCGGCTTTGACACTGGGAGACGGGTTCCCGGGTATTCTCGATCACTCTCTGTTAGCTGGAGGGGGTGACGGGTAAGGTTTAGACACGGGAAGGCCTTTTGGATAAAGGGGGAAAGCTCACGTGACATGCGGTTTCCATTTTTTTTTTGTTTTAATTTACTTAAAACGTGTTTTCTCAGAGTCCTAGGTAGGTTGGAAAAGATTGCTCTTCTTTTTCGCAACTATGCTAGATCCTGGGTCAGTGGAGACCATCTGTGCGGCTATAAGCCTCTCGTTTTGCACCTGTATTTCAACATCCCAGGGTGGACATCCCTGGGCGAGGGTCCTATAGGGCAAGCGGTTTCCACCAGCCTAAAAGAAAAAACCGAACCTAAGGACCGAGCCTGTCATGTTCGTTTTAATGCGTTAGCCATGTGAATAGTGAGCCGAGCCAGCACCTGAGTCAAGATCGGGTCAAGAGTTCGGCATGACCTCTCTTTACCTTGCTTGCGCAAGGGATCTGTGACGTTAGGCGTTGGCTGGGTCGTATCATCATGGCTGACGTATTAAAGGCTTGATGACATGGTGTCATGTGAGCATGGATGTATATCAGGACGGAACATCGTGCAGGTGTAGCTTTCGGGAAATCAAGATCGAGGTCAAGATTTTAGCATGACCTTTCATCGCTTTGCTTGCGCAAGAGGATCTTGAGTTTCGAGCCTCGACTCGAGAAAATGGCGGCATGGTATATGTATCCGAGTGTATGCATGACACGGGTAAAAACCAACCGAGTCCGGACAGAGTGTGACTCAAGACTCAAACGTGCGGGGTTGACGCTTGGCTAGGATGGGATGTTTGGAATGATCCCGTGCGCGTCAGAGGCATAGGAAGGCCAAACGAAACTGCAACCGAGACCACCCGGGTTAAGGGTTGTAGTGTGCGGTGTATCCGAGGCGGCCGGTGCGCGTAGCGTGCGGTGTAACCGAGGCAGCAGTGTGAGTAGTGTGCGGTGTAACCGAGGCAGCAGTGCGCGTAGTGTGCGGTCTCTAAAATTCCTTTTCTGAGTAAAACAGAAGTTTTTGCAGAATTTTAAATGTATGCACAGATGTATATTGATGCTTTTTTTGTATTTTTATTTTTTTGTAAATAAAAAATAAAGCACATGCACACACACACAACAGTTAAAGAAAGGGGTAAAATGAAAGTTTGACCCTCATCATTGTTTTAAAAATTTTTTGTTTTGTTTAAAAGTTTTTTAAACAAAATCGTCCCCAGCGGAGTCGCCAACTGAAATTACCCGGGGATCCAGCTCGGCGCGGAGGGGCCCCCGTGCATCTCGCATTTTCGTTTGCGTCGCGTTTCGGGAATGTCGCCCGGATCCGAGAGGCAGCGCGTTCGCGCCCCGGCATCTGGCTTATTTCGCTTTTCGCGTTTGTTGGGAGGTGTCTCGCCGTGTTTTTGCTTGTAGAGTCGCCACGCCGTTTTTATTAAGCCCAAAACATTGAAAAAGGGCATCAGTTTAAAAATAAACTGTTTTTGTTGTGTGATGAGATTTTGAGTTCGGAGGTCAGATGACTCCTCGAGAAGAGAATATTAGAATCTTAGAGCTCACCCGAGTCGCCTCGTAAAACGAGTCTTTCGGATACCCTTAATATTCTTTAACTGTTATGTGTGTGTGTGTGTGCGCTTTTAAAAATGCATGCTGTGTCGGATGTCTACATTGTATACTGCTTTATTGAAATGTAATGGAAGGAAGCCTTACCAATGTTGGTTCGTGTCTGTCTTCCACAGGGGAATAGTGTTTGAGGACGGAATAGTGTTCCGATACGGACCGGGATTGCTTCGGAAAAGGGGCCGGTTGTCTGCGGACAGAGTTTCGGCGTGCGTTGGGATCGCAGGGATCACTCGGGCAGAGGTTCGGCGTGCGTTGGAATCGTTGGCTAGATTCGGGCAGAGTTTCGGCGTGCGTTGGAATCATTGGTTGGATTCGGGCAGAGGGTCGGCGTGGTTTGGGATCGCCGGTTTGACTCGGAAAGAGCCGGGACGCCTCGGGAAAGACCAGGCAAGGCCTTGGAGTACCACGAGGGGCCTCAGAGTACCTCGAGAGTGCCTCGGGGCAGTGCGGGAGCGTCGCGAGAGCGCTCGGGGAGGCTTCGGAGCACCGCGAGGGGGCTCGAAAGGCCTCAGAAGGATCCGAAAGGGGCCGGGAGTGCCCCGAAGGGTCTTAGAGGGGAGCCTGAAGGCTGGGGGAGAGGAGAGAAGAGGGAATTGTGTGAAAATGAGGGAGGGGGAGCCCTCTATTTATAGTGCCAGAAAATTGCAAGAAGGTCCGTACGAACCTTCTAGGTAATCTAGTTTTTTGGTTTTCCTTGATTTGAGGAAATATGTGATAATTGAGAATATTCTGGAATGATGATGTCTCCTTTGCAAAGAGGTCCGTACGGACCAACTAGGCATGCAAAGAAGTCCGTACGGACCAACCATACATTCCAGTAATGACGTTCCCCGAGATTTGAGGGAATATTGTGGACTTTAAGGGGATTCAGTAATTATTAAAACAAAGAGGTCCGTACGGACCTTATTTGCTTTTCCAATTTTCTGAAAATTCCCAAGAGGTCCTTTTGTCCCTTTTTATCCCAGAAAGGTTCCTCCCTTGGTTTGGCTTGGGGTTTTTGAGGGTTTTGAGTGTCAAAGGTCTTCGAGACTGCGTTTGTGAGTCTGCGGTGTTTCCTGTGTACTCGGAAGAGGGTGATCCAGATTGGGGTACTTACACTTGTTCACTAACAAGTACCCATAATTTCAATGTGCATCTCTATGCATATAATCATCATATGATTAATCCATTAACAATTATACTAATTATTCACTTAATAATTAGGGACGGAGATCATTACAATAAATATGCAAAATATATAATAATCAAATAATAAACTTTTCATATAATAATAAATAATGTCAACATATAGGTCTATCAACTTTAGGCCTAGGGCATAACACTAACAGTCTCCCACTTGCACTAGGCCCAATCTCCCATGTATCGAATACCCATAGACCTAACATGTCCATCATGCTTAGCTTGTGGAAGAGCCTTAGTTAATGGATCCACCACGTTGTCATTAGTGTCTACTCTACATATCTTTACGTCTTCCCTTTCGCATATCTCTCGGATAATGTGAAAATGTCGAAGTATGTGTTTGGATCTTTGATGTGACCTTGGTTTCTTTGCTTGTGCAATGGCACCATTATTGACACAATAAAGTTCAATAGGATCATTGATACTTGGAACGACTTCCAAATCACTAATGAACTTTTTTATCCAAACAGCTTCCTTAGCTGCATCAGATGCTGCTATGTACTCAGCTTCGGTTGTAGAATCAGCGACTGTACTTTGCTTGAAACTTTTCCAACTGACAGTGCCTCCATTCAGCGTAAACAAAAATCCTGTATGCGATTTGTAATCATCTTTGTCGGTTTGGAAGCTAGCATCTGTGTAACCTCTTACAACAAGATCTTCTTCCATTCCTCCAAAGACCAAGAATACATCCTTAGTTCTTCGTAAGTACTTGAGGATATTCTTGACTGCTATCCAATGTGGTTCGTCGGGATCCGATTGGTACCTACTCGTCATGCTTAGAGCACACGAGACATCGGGTCTAGTACATAGCATAGCATACATGATAGACCCAATTGCCGAAGCATATGGAATACCATTCATTCTCTTTCGCTCATCATTAGTCTTAGGACTTTTGAGTCTTATTAAGAGATACACCATGCAACATTGGCAAGTTTCCTCTTTTAGAGTTTTCCATTTGGAATCTTCTAAGAACCTTGTCAATGTAAGTACTTTGACTTAAACCAATCATCCTTTTAGATCTATCTCTATAGATATTGATACCAAGGATATATGCAGCTTTGGCCATATCTTTCATTGAAAAGCATTTTCCCAGCCAAGACTTGACAGTCTGTAGTGCAGAAATATCATTTCCAATAAGTAAGATATCATCGACATACAATACTAGAAATAGTGCTACGCTCCCACTAATTTTCTTGTATACACAAGGCTCATCTTCGTTCTTGATAAAGCCAAACTCTTTGATTGCTTCATCAAAACGTAGATTCCAACTCCTAGAAGCTTGCTTCAACCCATAGATGGATCTCTGCAACTTACACACCTTATTAGAATTTTCTAAACTGACAAAACCTTCAGGTTGTATCATGTATACATCCTCAAGTAACTTTCCATTTAGGAAAGCTGTCTTAACATCCATTTACCATATCTCATAGTCATAATATGCGGCTATGGCAATTAAAATTCTAATAGCCTTGAGCATAGCTACAGGAGAAAATGTTTCATCATAGTCGATACCATGAATCTGCCTATATCCCTTAGCTACTAGTCTAGCCTTATAGGTGTGCACATTCCCATCCATGTCGGTCTTTTTCTTGAAGACCCATTTGCACCATATGGTTTTTACACCTTCGGGTGGATCAACCAAGTTCCAAACTTAATTATCAGCCATGGATTGTAATTCGGACTTCATGGCCTCTTGCCATTTTTCCGAATCAGGAGAGGACATCGCTTCTTGATAGCAAGTAGGTTCATCATTTTCGATTAACTCCACTTCAACACTTTCCGTAACGAAAAATTCATATCTCTCAGGTTCGAATCGTGACCTACCACTTCTGCGAAGGACTTGTGCATCTGTTCCACAACTCCTTGTGAACTTGGTTCAGTTTCTACCATTGGTTCAATGTTGTTTTCGGGTTCTCGAACTTCTTCGAGATCTATTTTACTCCCACTGGTTCCTTTGCGAAGAAACTCCTTTTCTAAGAAGGTACCATTTCGAGCAACAAACACTTTGTTCTCGTTTCGGTTGTAGAAATAGTATCCTTTAGTTTCCTTAGGATAACCTACGAAAACACATTTATTAGACTTAGGTGCTAGCTTGTCAGAAGTTAACTTCTTGACATATGCATCGCAACCCCAAATCTTCATGAAAGACAAACTGGGTTTTCTTCCATGCCACATCTCATATGGGGTCTTTTGAACTGATTTGGTAGGAACTCTGTTTATAGTGAAAGCAACAGTTTCTACTACATGTCCCCAAAAGGATAAAGGAAGCTCAACTTGACTCATCATTGAACGAACCATGTCCAACAAAGTTCTATTTCTCCTTTCTGACACACCATTCCATTTTAGTGTTCCGGGTGGAGAGAGTTCTGAAACGATTCCACAACTCTTAAGATGACTGTCAAATTCTTGGCTCAAATATTCGCCACCTCGATCGAATCGAAGCACTTTAATAGTTTTGCCAAGTTGATTTTGCACCTCATTTTGAAATATTCAAAATATCTCAAACGATTCACTTTTATGTTTCATTAGATAAACATATCCAAATCTACTATAATCATCAGTGAATGTTATGAAGTACTGAAATCCTCCCCTAGCATTGCTACTCATAGGTCCACATACATCAGTATGTATGAGGCCTAATAAGTCGCACGCCCTTTCACCAATTTTGGTAAATGGGTCCTTGGTCATCTTTCCTAGTAAACAAGATTCGCATGTCTCATATGATTCATAATCATGTGAGTCTAAAAATCCATCTTTATGGAGTTTAGAAATGCGTTTCTCATTTATATGGCCAAGACGACAATGCCATAAGTAAGTTTGGTTTACATCATTGGGTTTAGATTTCTTGTTAATGTTATAGACATCATTATCACGATTTTCAACATCAAGGATATAAAGGCCATTGAATGAAATAGCAGTACAATAATGCATATCACTCTTGTAAATAGAAAACTTCTTATCACATATAAGAAAATTAAAACCTTCATTATCCAAACTTGAAATTGAAATAATATTCCTACTTAAAGATGGAACATAATAACAATTGTTCAAAACAAGTATTAGTCCACTAGGTAAAGTAACTTCATAAGTTCCTACGGCTAATGCAGCAACTCTTGCTCCATTTTCCACACGTAGGTCCACTTCACCATCTTCAAGCATCCTTCTGTTCTTTAGACCCTGCACATTTAAACAAATGTGAGATCCATATCCGGTATCCAATACCAAAGAACTAGAAGTAGATAGGAATATATCTATAACAAAGATACCTGAAGTTGAAGCAACACCTTTGCTCTTCTTCAGTGCTTCCTGATATTTCTTGCAGTTTCTCCTCCAATGTCCAATCTAATTGCAATGGAAGCAGACTGCGTCCTCTTGGGACTTGGGCTTAGCCTATTTTGGCTTGGCAGCCTCTTTGGGTTTGGCAACACTTGCCTTAGGATTAGCAACTTTTGCCTTTCCCTTACCCTTGAAACCTTTCCCTTTGTTAACCATCAACACTTGTTCGGTTTTCTTTTTGACGATATTGGTTTCTGCAGTGTTCAACATTTGAATTAGCTCGGAAAGATTCTTATTCATGCCCCCCATGTTATAGCTCATTATGAATTACTAAAACCTTCGGGTAATGAATTCAATATCATGTCAGTAGCCAACTCTTGGCTAATTGGAAAACCGAGCCTCTCAAGATGCTCGATGTTGCCCTTCATCTTTAGAGCATGGGGACCAATAGCTTGTCCTTCACTCATCTTTCATGAGGTTAGGGCTTTAACTGTGTTATACCTTTCCTGCCTTGCTTGAACTTGAAACATTTCCATCAGTCGATTGTTTAGATAAACTGTCCCCAAGTGCTCAAGATCCTTCTGAAGGCTCTTGCACATGGCGGAGAGCATGAGGCAACCAACATCAGTAGCAACACGCTTATGCTTCAGATATTGATCCCTCACTTCCCTAGCAGCATTGGCAGCAGGTTCAGGTGGAACAGGTTCCTCGAGAACGTACAATTTTTCCTCTTGCCTGAGAACAATTCTCACGCTACGGATCCAATCCATATAGTTTGTACCATTCTCTTCCAACTTTTCCTTCTCAAGGACAGATCGCAGTGACAAATGATTATTGTTTGATGTCATTTATTCTACAAAAAGATATACATAAAATATGAACACATATAAGCAAACATATTATATGAGAAGTATAATGCATTTACATGAAAATAAATGCTCCTACTAAATTATACACCTTCCAATGCAAATAAGCATAATATACATTTAGTAGGCTAAGATCCAACTCTAATTTAATTTCAAGTTTGCTATGGCAAACCGCTCAAAACTAAATTAATTAGGTAGAAACATCAATCATATCACATATATGACTCTTAGATCTTTTATGAGATTTATTTAAGGCATCATATGTCTAAGCATATTTTAATCTCATCTTATGCCTTGGGTCCAAAACCATTTTGATAACCCAATTAAGTTCATCCACTTTAAACGAATAGGAACCACCATTTCCTCATCTTGCTCGCAAACAAATATAATGAAAGTACTTTGCTATGGCAAGCCCACCCAAAACTATCCGAGTGGTCTCAAGTGTTTTAATCATGGATTGGCATAAAGAACTTAAAAGTTAAATGAAGGTTCTTTAAAGCGGATTATAAGTATATCAGCAAAGATAATCATAATCGCGCACGTGGTAAGTTCCCAGGAAGATAGGTGAGCCACAAGGACTACTTAAGTACCAAATCTCTCCTTTGAAAGAACTCTCCTTGACATGCACAATTAGAATACCAGCTATGATTTGCACATAATCAATACTTTGTATACTGACTTGTCTCTCACAAATAATCAGATTCCTTCAAATTTTGCGTAAACTGACTTGTTTCTCATAAACAATCAGAAAACAAAATTTTAATGTTTCAATTTAAACATTCAGGAAATTATAATTCAATGTTTCAACTAAACATCTAATAAAGCTCTTAACACATAAGAACATATAATTCATGCATCGCAACAATTAATAAAATCACATTTAAATTAATTAAGCATGCATAAACAATGAATTAATCTAGCATAACCCTATAAATTCAATTTCCATAAATTTACAGCAACCAGATTAAAACATATCAGATTATAAACATAATCACAGATTAGCTGAAAAATTAACAAAGTGATTCTGCTCTGCCCTTGGCAGATGTCGTCGCGTGACAGAGGCAAACTCTGTCGCGTGATAGAAGCCAACTCTGTCGCCTGGCCAGAGTTGCCAGACTTGCAGATTTTTCCAAACTTCAATCAATTCCAATCATAAAGCAATTAAATCATATAAAACAACCTTTTAACAGATTTAATTCAACATAATCAGAAAACAATTTTCACATTGTTTCACATAAACAATCAAAATTCTACCGCATACAAAACATTCAAGGAACATATAAACAATTTATATCTCTTTTCTAGCATGTTAATTCAAACTTAACCATACGAACGGGGCTTCGATACCGCATACAAAACATTCGAGGTACAAATTCCATCTTGACTTATCATCCTTCCCATCATGAATCCGATCATGCCAAAGATAGTCTTTATAAATATTGTGTTAAGATATCGTTTGACTAAAATCAAACATAACTTTCATCATATGTAAGGTCATGATAATCTTAGGTCTAGGGACTAAAATGAAGTGACCATATGAGATTTAATTATGACATTTGACCATGACATAAATCTCATACGGATCAAGTCCAGTCACTTGTTCACTAACAAGTACCCATAATTTCAATGTGCATCTCTATGCATATAATCATCATATGATTAATCCATTAACAATTATACTAATTATTCACTTAATAATTAGGGACGGAGATCATTACAATAAATATGCAAAATATATAATAATCAAATAATAAACTTTTCATATAATAATAAATAATGTCAACATATAGGCCTATCAACTATAGGCCTAGGGCATACCACTAACATATTGAACATGTTAGCGCGGTTTATCAGAAAAAGAAGCCCAAAAAGTGTAGTGATCCGGGCATGTTCGAGATTCCAGTGACTTTTGGGAGTAGTTCAGTTCAGAAAGCTATGCTTGATTTAGGGGCTTCAATCAATGTTATGCCTTGTACATTGTTTGAAAACCTTAAATTGGGTAAATTGGAGGATACTTGAGTAGTGATACAGTTGGCGGATAAGTCCAACGCATACCCAAAGGGGGTGGTTCGAGATGTCGAAGTCCGGGTTGGTGATTTGGTTTTCCCAGCGGATTTTTATGTTCTTGAGATGGAGTCGGATTCTGAGGCTCCCATTTATTGGGGAGGCCATTTATGTCTACTGCTGAGACAAAGCTGAATGTGAAAAATTGTTCTTTAACCATGGAGTTTAATGGAAAAGTGGTGAGTTTGAATGCTTTCGATGCTAAGAATTTTCCCGACAATGTTTGTAAGGTGTGTGCCATGGATTTGATGGAACCAAAAGCAAAGGATGGAGGTGCGGTAGATATTGATGATAGTGAAGCTCCAAAAGTGAAGCCGGAGGAAAAGAAGAAAGGAAAACCACCAAGGGTGGGGACGAAAGCAAAAGAGAAGATTAAGGGGAAGCTGAAATGGTCTCCAACAGGGAGGCATTTCATGGAACCGAAACATCTTTTAGAGGTAACTCGAAAAGAGTTCTTTCATCCCCCTTACATTGATGAGGCTCGTGTTTGTGGGGCCTCCCGTCCTATTACTTAGTTTATTTGGTGTCCTTTCCCCCATGTTTTTATTGTCCCGTATTTATATTTTAAGCGTGGGGGAAGGATGAATGATGGAGTATGCAATGCCGGGGGCTTACCCGGCGTTGGGTCTAGCCAAAGACGGTAAAGAAGGGCGGCTTACTAGGAGGCAACCCGAAAATTTCTTTGTTTTTATGTCTTTTTATATTTTATATTTTTTTATGTGTAGAATTGGTGCTACTGAGGTTTTTGGATTGTGATGTTGTGCAGTTAAAAGTAGTGGAGACAGAGACGGAAGCGAAACAATACCTAATTCCTTCACTGAAAAAAAAGGCCTAAAAAAAAAAGAAGAAGACCTAATAAAAAAAAGGGGTCTGTTAAAAAATAAAAAAAATAAAATATATTTTTGAGACGAAGGACTGGAACCCAGGCGCCAGCCCCAAACAGCCCAGGCGACCGCCCCAAATGTGCAAACTCTCGGCCATGTTACTGGACTCCATGCGACCGCCTCATCATGTCCCAGGCGTCCGCCCCATCTTCCTCGGCCAAGCCCCAATTCCCTCGGCCACGCCTCGCGTGTCTCAGCCAGCCTTCCCTTGCTTGGACGGCCATGCTCCTGCCCACCAGATGTTTGATCAAATGTCCCAACGAACCAGCCAAAGTTTCAGTTGCAGCCCTTCTTCTTCGAATTTTCTGCAGTTTAGCCCATCAACTTCCATATTTTTCACCTTGGCCCCTCTTTTCCCAAATTTTCAATTTAGCCCCTAAACTTTCTAAAATCAATTTGGTCCCTTATTTTCCCAATTTTTCACTTTGGCCCTAAACTTTCACTCCAAGCTTATCTCCCCCATTTTCTACCTAATTTCATTTTAGCCTCTATACTTTCAAAACACTAGAAATTTGGCCATTATTCACCCATGATCAACAACAATATGGGAGTAGCTCGATCCAAGGACCATCATGGGGGCCAGATTGGTTTCCACTACCTCAGTAATCCCGAAAGGTGTTCTTATCCCTTTTTTATTTGTGTTGTACTTGTAGTGATGCATATGGGACTATGCATTGTTTAGTGAGAGGGGTGGGGTTTGTATAGTTTTTTTTCTTTATTCTTGTTCAAACAAAAAAATGAAAAAAAAAATTGGAAAAAAAATTTTGGAAAATAAAAATAAAAATAAAAAAATGAGAGGCTAGGTGAAAACCGAAAACGGCACCTAAGCAAAAGGTGAGGAAGTAAAATGTTTACTATCTTGTATATCACCGGAGTTGGAGACATAAGGGAGGTTTGGAGTGTTGGGTAGGATCACTATGGAGTAGGAGGTTTGGATAGTGGTGCCTAGGATTTAAAAACCCTTGTTCATTTTTGGAGTTATAAGGGGGAGGGTTGGTGCTTTTCACGAGGTAAATCGTTGTTTATGGATCGCAACCTTAACAATGATTTCTTTATTTGAGGGAGTAGTAGTGAAATGATAGCGTGGGGGGAAGCTTAGGACATTTTTAGTTCCCCCATTAGCTTTTATGTGTGGGCCCTAGTTCAGATGACCATTTGCATGTTGGAGTTAGTATCGAGCTAGGGCAGTGTATTCCTATGATTGTGAGGAGTTATAAGGAGACGGAAGCATTTATTCCCGTACTATTTTTGACTGATTTGGATTGGTGGATTAGAGGAGATTAGGGGTCATTTTTCTCCCATGCTATCTGTTTAGTCCGGCGATTTAGAGTTGGGTTAGGATATTACTCAGGGACGAGTAATGATCTAAGCGTGGGGGAATTTGATGTGGTGGATTTCATTATATGTAATTCCCTAGTTTCCTAGATATTTATCTTGATTTTGATGTAATTTAGATTAGTTTTGATATAATTTTGAGTAGATTTTGGATTGGTAAGTTCATGGGAAATCATTGTATTTTGAGACATATTTTTAGTGATTTTATGATGTTTCTGCAAAGTTTATTAATTCTCAAAAGACAAGTCAAAGTCAGCCTTCAAGTCAAGGTCAACAGAGGGTAAAGCTGTAATTATCAGAAGTTCATGGATCAAACTGCAGAGCAAGAGAGTTCAGTGACCAGAATGAATTTTTTGAAAGTGGGATGACCAAAGAGGAAGAATGAGTTTTAGAAACTTAATGTCCAGCACGTACGGGAAATCCAAGGCATGTGTTGACCGGACCAAGGCAGTTGACCGGATGGGCTTTAATGTTATTTTAATTTCTTTTTCCTTTTTCATTTATTATTTAGTCTAGGTTATTATGGGAGGAGTATATATACTCCTTTCCAACTTGTTTTAGGGATCTATCTTTTATCATTTTTTTAACAGAGGAGTTTTTCTTAGAACAATCTTGGAGTTTTGATTTTAATGGAAGCTTAAACTTTCACCACTTTGGATAATAATTCTTGATCTGTTTTGAAGATCAATTGAGGTTTATTCTTTCTATCTCTTTCTCCCTAGTTATAATTTTACTCGTGCTTATTGTTAAATCTATTTCTAGGGTTTTGAAACTTGATCAATTTCTTAATCCTTTTAATTGGTTTTTGCTAGAATTCCCTTTTGTCGTGTTGGACTAGGGTTTTCATTGTAGCAATTTCATAATTCTTGTATGTGTCATCTTGAATTGTGATTAGGGTAAAATTAGTTTTATTTTCTATTTGAAAAATAATAGAATAATTCCTTGATCATCATCTCTTAGAATTTCATCAATTAATATTTAGAATCTAGACCGTGTCGGCTAGGTTTTATTTAGCAATTAGGGTTTCTAGTTGAGCATGTCGCCGCTATTAACTACTATCAAAGAAGTGATAGAGAGTTTACATCTCGTGATCAAGTGATTAGGGGAAGAACAGAAAGAATGAACCAATGATATTGATTGATAAACAGTGATAGTTTTATTTATCCAAGGTGTTTTTAATTATTGTTTACAACTTTATTTTCTTGCTTTAGTTTAATTATAAAATCTCATCAAGCAAACCCCCAAACTGGTCTATGACTATTACATAAACAAATAACCGTTCTTCAGTGGATCGACCCTGAACTTGTCCTAGCTGCAGTTTTGTAGACGAGTCTTGGTATTTATTTTGTAGGCGTGCGACTTTAGCCTACCATGAACCCATAAAGTATCTTACTTTGTTGGCAATGATCCCCCCTCACATCTCTCCACGGTGAGAATAATCATAATTGGTATGTGTTAGTTCAATGGTAAGTTTATGTTTATGATGGCACATGATTGATTGCATTTTGGAAAGAATTTTGAGACCGAAGATGGCAAACTTTTTATATTGTGAGCAACACCCAAAAATATGTTTTTTATTTGTTTTGCTTGGTCATCTTTAGTTTTAGAATTGTAGGTTAGTATTTAGTTATATTTGTATTTTATTTTACTTGGGGACGATCAAAAGATAGGTTTGGGAGTATTTGATGGATATATTTACATATCCATTTTATATGTTCTAAACTCTATTTATTGCAAATTTTTCAAGTAAAATGGTAGTTTAATCGTTTTGTTAGTGTTGTTTTATTTTCAGGTTGAAAATGTGGAAAATTGGTGGTTTAAAATGAAGAAAAGATGAAAATATGGAGCGGAGAAGACTTTGGGCACTACCAGAAAAAGGTCATTTAGCGACGGAAATTTCCGTCGCTAAAATTAAATTTCCGTCGCTAAAAATAATCACCGGCGGAAAAATTCCGTCGGTGATCCGCCACTACCAGCCCGTCGCAGTGCTCCGACGGGTCAATTTCCGCCGGTATTTTTTGATTTTACCGACGGAATTAAATTCCGTCGGTGAATTAATGGTTACAGCGACGGAAATTTCCGCCGTTAAATCAATTTAATTTAATTAAATTTTCATTTCAGAGGCGGAAATTTCCGTCGCTGTAATAAAAATTAATTTAATTAAATTAATTTCAGCGGCGGAAATTTTCGTCGCTGTAATAAAAATTAAATTAAAATAAATTAATTTCAGCGACGGAAATTACCGTCGCTGAAATTATTTAATTTTAATTTAATTTTTATAATAGCGACGAAAATTTCCGCCGCTGAAATCAAAAATTAAATAAAAATTAAATGAGCTAGCGGCGGAAATTTCCGTCGCTGAAATTAATTTATTTTAATTAATTTTTATTTCTGACGGAATTTCCGCGCTATAATCAAAAATTAAATTAAAATTAATTGATATAGCGGCGGAAATTTTCGTCATTTGTAAAAAAATTAATTGAAATAAATTAATTTCGGCGACGGAAATTTTCGTCGATTGAAAATAAATTAAAAAAATAATTTAAAATATCAATAAATCAAAATTTTTTGTACCTGATATAACATTTCAATTTATAAAACTAAAACTATAAAAACTAAAAATCAAATATCAGCGTACCAAATAAAAACTAAATATCACCGTACCAATTCGGGAGGGGGAGAGGGGGGAGGGGCTCCCGCGGGTACCAAATGTCTCAAATGTTTACAAACAATTATAAATTAGTACAAAAATGTCTAAAAAAGTCCGCAATCAACTCGGGGGAGGCTGGAAATTACCCAGGAGTCTGGCCGATATGAGCCATCAACAGCGCCAATTGTCTTTGAGTCTCTGCATGACGCCGATCACTCTCCTCCTGCATCTGCGTCTGAACCGCCAAAGCCTCCGCAAGCTTTTCCCGCTCGCGTCTCTCCACCTCCAACGCAGCCTCCAGAGTGTCAACCCTCGGATCAAACGTGGGCGGGACAACATTTCGCCGACGGCCGGTCGACGCGTCGACGGGCATTGCCGCCCGTAATCCCCATCCCTAACACTCGGGCTCCTCTCTTTGGATGTCCCTCGAGAGGTGACCGAGTGCCAAACATCGAGCACGAAGGGGACGGGCTCGCGGGAGGCGTTCCTTCGGGAACAACGGCGGCTTGATATGCGGCTGTCAAAATAAAACAAAAAATTATAATCATATACACAATGTAAGGTACATAAATAAATTTACATATTCAAAATCAAGTCATTTAATGATAGTTTACTTACAAAGGCATTAGCGGGCGATCGTCGACCCATTGCGGAGGTTGATCGGGCGCTGTAGAATTCCGAAGATGGGTGCTAGCGTAAACATCCACAAAGCGATATTCGAACCATGCTCCCTTTCCTATAAATAAAATAAGCGAGATTATTACTTTGAAATTGTATAAATGCAACATTTAAACTGATTTAAAAGCATGCATACACTACATTTACACTAAAACCATGGATTTCATAGCATCAACATGGCTCCCAGCTAACATACGTACATAAACCTATTTAAAAGCATCCATACACTACTACATTTAAACTAACATACATACCATACGGTCGTGATGCTCGGCGACCGTGAGCGTCCCATGGTATGCATCGCCGTCGACCCCGAGGAGCTGCTCTATTGGCCTTGGCACGATTGGATATAGCCTTCGCTGCATCCGACCCCCAATATTCGCAAAATTGACGAAACACCTCCTCGGTCATCCAAGTAGGTGTCGAGGACTGTTGTCCCGCCGCGAGCCGATTAGTATAATAATTTCTCTTCGTGGTACCTATAAAAATATGAATATCTCGTAAACATATAATGATGACATTATAAAATTAAAAGAGTATAATCATTGTTAATTAAACTAATTAAGGATAGATAAATATGTTACCAATAAAATCCCTAAATAGCTTGTGAGCCTGTATATCGAAAACATATCTAGCCGTCGCCTCGTCGATTTCCGGCGCCCAATAATATTTATCCTACAACATATAATGATAACATTACAAAACAAAAAGAGTATAATCATTATTAATTATAACATTTTAATAACAAACTAACATTTAAGTTTTAAATAAAAACCATTAACACATTACCTTAAACTCCTCCCACGCATCCTCCTTCTGCCTCGGTGGCAATGATTTTCAGTTGGGCCAATACTCGGTCATTTTCCGAGACCGCCAGTATTGCCCGATCTTAGTCCCTGTGGTAGGGTATCCACCTACAAACCTGCCAAGTATATTTATACAATAACATTTTAACTTAAATAATGAATTATATATAAAACAAAAAGGAACCAACTTATATCAAATTAATGAAGAGTTACTTACTGGTCATAATGTGCCGATATCCAGGACAAATATCCTCCCCTCGAGAATCGACGGTGAGTCGAGTATCGCCCGAGAGGTGGAGCTAGTACTCTTTGCGTGAAGGGTCGACATCATCGATGGGATCGGGACGGTTGCGTCCCAGTAATAGATGTGTAGATGGGCTTAGTCTTCTTACCCTTTCCCTTTCTACTAGAACTCATATCTGTATTACAGTAAAAATATTAAAATATACAACTTTAACAATAGGAAACAATATATTCACAATACATCTAAAACTTTAAAGTTCTAATAATCTAAAGCATTCACAATACATATAAAACTTTAAACTATTAATAATATAAAGCATTCACAATACATATAAAACTTTAAAGTTCTAATAATCTAAAGCATTCACAATACATATAAAACGACGGATATTAATAATAATCTAAAGCATTCACAATACATATAAAACTTTAAAGTTCTAATAATCTAAAGCATTCACAATACATATAAAACTTTAAACTATTAATAATCTAAAGCATTCACAATACATATAAAACTTTAAAGTTCTAATAATCTAAAGCATTCACAATACATATAAAACTTTAAACTATTATTAATCTTCGTCCCCATCATCATCACTGGACTCTGAATTACTACAAAACTCGAGTTCTTCATCTTCGTCTTCGGACTCTGATGAATCAAACTCTGGTTCCTCTTCCTCTTCCTCTTCCTCTTCCTCTGATTCATCAATATCAATGTGCGCGAGATGACCTGAACGAGGCGGAGGAGTTGGCAAATTCACTGGTAAGATATCCTCCTCGGGTTCATCAACATTTTGAGGAATATGAGTGACATCATCTAATGGATGATTAGCTGATGAAACGTTAGGTGGCACTGGCATTTCATCCTCTTGATAGGGTGTTTCTAATGACGAGTCTGTAGTTGTTGACGAGGGTAGGTTGTTAATCATGCTCCTATCCTTGGTCATCCAGACAACCCACTATCCGTCGGGTCGCGGACGAGGGTAGGGAGTCATGTATACCTGTTGTGCTTGAGATGCTAAGATGAAGACGTCGTTGCCATTATGTCTGGACGAGTCCTTTACATCGGCGAGGTCAAATATGGCGTGCTTCTTAACACCTCGCACAGCATCTCGCCAATCACAATTGAACAAGACAACACTGTTTCTACCCAAATACTCCACCTCGACTACTTCTTTCAGGATGCCATAATAATCAAGGTTTCCTTTAAGCTTCACACCGCTATTCCACGTCAATTTAGAGCCCCCGTAAGCTTTGGTATGAAACACATAGCCATTCACGAAATAACCGTTGTATAAATGAACGTTCAAGTACGGACTTGATGCTAAATGTCTTAACCTCGCAACTTTGTCATCACCCAGATGTTCAGCTATCTATAAGACAATATTGTAACCAATTTAATACAATTTTAAGATTGAATGTTTAAAGAAGTGTATAGAATAAATTTGAATGAAACGAAATATTTACATATTTCCTTAGCCAGTTTGGAAATTCTCTTTTTGTCCTAGTTGCGATGAGTTCTGGAGATAAATCCTGAGCTAAATCTTCAAACATTCTACAATAGGGTTAAACAAGGCATTTCATATGCAGGTAATTAAACATGCATAATTTAATCGACGAGGCGTAAACATAACATCAATGACTTACTTGATATATTCCCCAACCTCGTCGCAGTTAAGAAGAACATACGTTTCGACCGCGGCAAACTCTTTAGCGGTTAACGTACGCGTACCAACCCGTTTGCCGAGGAACCGACCAGGGGATGAAAATACAGAGATGTTTCCCTTAGACGGACAACCACCATCGTAATTGCGGCCAACCCTAGTCAATCTCGTATCAACATCAGGAGGAAAATATGTTCCGACAAAGGCAACAATCTCATCTATAATAACAGCCTCTGAAATTGAGGCCTCGACCATGGCCCTATTGCTCATCTTCCTTTTCAATTGGCCTAGATACCTCTTAAATGGTTACATCCATTTGTATTGAACTGGACCACCGACTCTAGCTTCATATGCCAAGTGGACCGGTAAATGCTCCATAGAATCAAAGAATGAAGGAGGAAATATCTTCTCAAGTTTGGACAAAGTCACTACGATGCTCTCCTCAAGCTTTTTCATGTGATCAACACGCAGTGTGGTCGATGTTAACGCTCGGAAAAACTCACTTAACTCTGTTAACGCCACCCAGATATTGTCAGGCAAGAGACCCCTGAGAGCAATCGGAAGTAGCCTATCCAGCAAAACGTGGCAATCGTGACTCTTCAAACCCTGCACTTTCCCCTCCTCTACATTGACACAGTTACCAATGTTAGATGCGTAACCATCTGGAAGCCTTAAATCCTTGAGCCATTTCAGGAGGAGGAGCTTCTTTTCCTTTGTAAGCACGTATTGAGCCATCGGTCTAACTGGTTTACCATTGACGTATACCAAGTCTAAGGCCGGCCGCTTACAGATTTCCTTAAGGTCCTTTCGAGCTTTTTCGTTGTCTTTAGTTGTTCTCTTGAAATCCATCAACGTGTTAAAAACATTATCGAATACATTCTTCTCAATGTGCATCACGTCAAGGTTATGTCGAATGAGATTTGTTTTCCGGTTGCTCCCAAAATATACTCCTCTTGATCCAGTTATGGGTAGTCCCAAACCCTTGTATTTTGGTCTTCGAAAACTTTTCCCCCACCGAGGATCGGGCAATGTAGATACCTTCTCATAGACCGTGTCACCACTTAAACGAATCGGGGCCTCATCATGGTCAATCTTGTTCTTTTTAAACGCATTCTTCTGGGTCCTGAATGGGTGGTCCTCCGGAAGAAATTGTCTATGGCAATCGAACCAACATGGTTTTCCAGAGTGCGTGAGCGTGAAAGACTTTGTGTCACTCATACAATACGGACAGGCCAACTTCCCGTGGGTGCTCCAACCCGATAACATCCCATATGCAGGGAAGTCATTAACTGTCCACATCAACGCAGCCTTCATGCTGAAATTCTCTCGCTTGAAAGCATCCCACGTTTCGACCCCATCCTCCCAAAGCTGCTTCAATTCGTCCATCAAAGGTCGGAGATAGACGTCAATGTTCCTCCCAGGCTGTTTGGGCTGGGGATGAATAACGACAAGAACATGTAGGAATCACTCATACACAACCGGGCGGAAGATTGTAGACAGTGGCTATAACCGGCCAACAAGAGTAAGATTTTGCCCCAGGACCAAACGGATTGAAACCATCGGAAGCAGATGCATAACCGTATATTTCTTGCTTCGTACGCAAAGTCGGGATAAGTCTCATCAAAGTGTTTCCATGCCTCCCCATCACCGGGATGAATCAACACACCCTCTTCACGCAAACTTTCCTTATGCCAACGCATTGCCTCTGCGGTAGATTTAGACGCGTAGAGGCGTTGCAGCCTTGGAATCAACGGCATGTAACGCAACCGCTTATGTGGTCTGTTTTTCTTGTGTTTTGAACTCCCCTCCGATTTGGCTTATATCTACTTTGTCCGCAAATTGAACACTCTGTCTTCTGGGAATCTTCCTTGTAGAATAGCATGCAAGAATTCTTACACGCATCAATCTTTTCATAACATAGCCCAATCTCGCCCAACCAACTTCTTTGTCTCATAAAAGTTTGTAACCATCTTATTCTCTTTCGGCAACATCCGCTTAATTGCTTTCATGATACGATTATAAGCATCGGCTAATATTGCAATCAGCCTTTATGTTAAGGAGCTCAGCCACAGCCTCCAACACACTGATCTCGCAACCTGGATAGACCTTCTCTTTTGCAGAGTCCATAGCATCAATAAATTTCTTGGCTGCAGGGGTTGGTTCTTGCTGTTGGTTCTCTGACCAATTGAAGGAAGGACCGGCTGCATCCCTAACCATATCTTCCATATTCAAAGGTGGTTCTTCATTGTCCTGTATAATAGGTTCGGGTTCGGGAGGTACATGAATATTCCCGGGGGGATTATTCGCAACATTTGTGCGCAATCTCAGCTCACCATGACGGGTCCACCGTTTGTACCCAACTTCAAACCCGTTACGCAAAAGATGTTTCTGAGTATCAATCAAGCTTAGATACTTGACATTACAACACTTTTCGCATGGACACCTAATCTTACCATCTTTATCCATGTGACTGGTTTTATTTGATTGAGCAAATTCAATAAACCCCATCAACCCTCTATAAAACTCGTGGATTGATACTGGAATGATTCGGCAACTTCCGCTTGTACATCCAACTATGATCATCGTTAACAGACATCACTCCTGCATTGCAATCCATATATTATACGTACACTCAATTTAATCGATGGATGAAACAAAATTGGGATGTTAATAATTATTGGATTTCATAATATATTAACAGTTTAGAAGTAATTAACGTATTATCATTCCCTAAATTTGAATTACAAACATAAAAGCAACACAGATCTTCTTAAAATAAATATAAAGCTTCTAACTTATATTTAACAATATATTAACAGGTCTTCTTAAAGTGTCTAGGAACTCGTTCCCGCTCCCGAACTCGAATCTCTACTCTTCCTCCGCCTCGGTCCCCGGGAGGTCTTTAGTCTAGGTATGTCAAAAAAGTCAGTCTGACCTCGTCCTAGCTCAGGTATCGTGTGAGACGGTGGATCAATCAGTCTGGTAGCTCTCAGTACTGCTCTTTCCTACCTCAAGGCCTCCCTGCGAGCTATCACTTCGGGATCATTTCTCAAAGCATCTCTCCGAAGCTCCCGTCTCTCATAATCTGCTGCAATGTCGCCAGTGATTTCATCAGGGTTACTCTTGGCCTCTATGTCTCTTAATGTCCTCTGAAGAATAGTCCGCCCCAAAATACTCTCGGCGTCGAGCCTCTATCATCAGCTGTACAGGACCTTGCTGCTCCTCGTACCATATCAGATACTCGATGGTCAGAAATGTGCTACCTCTAGTATGACGGAGTAGTGGTCGTATCGGAAGAAATCCCTCTAGAAATGCTCTGCCAAAGAAATGTGTAGTCTGAGGCTCAGTCATAATCATCGGCATGGTATTAGTCGCCAATCGCTTCTCTCAAAGTCCGAATGGTCCGTCGCGGGTATCCGTACTGTCCGCTCACTAGAGATGGAATGCAAAAGGATGATACATGTAGTCCCTAAGTCGGACAATCACCGACCCGTCCCGAATATCTCTCGTAGTCCGCAATCCCCATGCCGGAATCCAATAATACAGTTTGCGGTCTCATATCGGGCCAAGGCCAACCTCCTATGCCAACTCTCGCAGTGGCATCCCTCAATATCCCGCTGTCAGCCCAAATACCCCAAGGTAATGCCGTATGCCTCTCTCGGCAAAGGGCGAGATCAAGCGCAATCTCTCATACAGCCACAATGATAGTAATCTGGGGCTGCCTGAACCCATGTACTCGGATCCTCCGGCTAATCTATCAATGCCGTGGTATGTCTCCACTAGCAACAGTGGAATGATGTCCATAGCTCCCTGTCCAGATTGAATATGTCGGATGTCAACTCCTCGATCACCTCTCAGCTGCCTTATGATCTCTAACAGCGTAGCTGGACACACTCCGATGTAGGCGCAGAAGTAGTGCGCAGACAGAATGAGAAACATGAATATATCTAAGGAAGTAGATAGATTAAACAGTCCGGGGCTGGTCCGACTCAATCTGGCTATATGAGTCAAGTCTATGAATCTATCGTCAACGACAATGCCCGATACCCAGTCTGCTGATAATCCCAAGAATTCAGATAGTTGCTCCGTAACTGATCGTCTGTCTCGAGGAAATGCCACAGTCCTCGACTCACCCACACCCGCCGCTGCTCGAAAATCCTCCATCGTTGGCATCAGATCGTTGTACGATAGGGTGAACACATGTCGCTCCGAATCCCAAAAGCACGAAGGCGGAAAGCGCATCCCAATCAATATTCCAATCTTTTAGAGACCAGATGCATGGCATGCTATACCTCCTGTCAATAAGTTTCCGGTGTTGTTTTTGGTGAAAGCGCGAGAGTTCAAGAACGTCTTGTTAAATTTGATACTATCGGGAAACAATTTCTCCATTGTAATGCTCCATGCTGCCTTAAATTGGGGCTGCTGGGATTTTTTACCTATTAATATTGTGAATAATTGTAAATTGTTAATGTTTAAAATTAGGTTTAGAATTGGGGTTGGCTTCTTAGTATCAACAAATCTTGAGCTCTAGTTCAAACTAAACTAAAGGATAATGGTGTCCCTACCTAACCACCTACTCTATCCTTTAAATGCCTGTTTGATAAACCTATCCCATCTCGAAATGCACGATTATATGAAAAGCAAATATCACTTTGTCTACTTGCTTTATAATTTTTCAGTTTCACTGTCCTCCTCTCTAAGGATCTCAAACATAAGACAGAGCAAACAAGTCCTCCAATTTTTTCAATCTCCACCTTCCATTTATTTAAGGAAGATCCTGATTGCAGAATCTTCCTCATGAGCTTGAGTAAATGGAATGTGAAGATTGAAAAAATTGGAGGAAAGTTCTGTTTTCTCTTCACTGGTGTTATACTGTTACCTTGTTTTTACTTGTGACCGTATAACACCAAAGAAGAGTAAAACAGTAATCGTCACAAACATGGCCGTGATGTTTGGGATCTAGAACCACTAAGGTAGTGTGTAGTTGAATATGTTACATTATTGAGACATTCACCCCCCTTCCTCCCCCTTTGACTTTAAAAGACTTGAAAATTTGACAAACCTAAATTATTACTATTGAGAATAATTTTAAATATTAATATTAAATTAACATTAAATATTAATACTTAATTCTTTGTTGTAAAATATATAATTTTCCAGTTTCACTGTCCTCCTCTCTAAGGATCTCAAACATAAGACAGAGCAAACAAGTCCTCAAATTTTTTCAATCTCCACCTTCCATTTATTTAAGGAAGATCCTGATTGCAGAATCTTCCTCATGAGCTTGAGTAAATGGAATGTGAAGATTGAAAAAATTGGAGGATTCTGTTTTCTCTTCACTGGTGTTATATTGTTACCTTGTTTTTACTTGTGACCGTATAACACCAGTGAAGAGTAAAACAGGCACTGTCACAAACATGTCTGTGATGTTTGGGATCTAGAACCACTAAGGTAGTGTGCAGTTGAATATGTTACATTATTGAGACATTCACCCCCCTTCCTCCCCCTTTGACTTTAAAAGACTTGAAAATTAGATAAACCTAAATTATTACTATTGTGAATAATTTTAAATATTAATATTTAATTCTTTGTTGTAAAATATATAATTTTACAATGATGAATTAAATTAACATTTATAAACAAAATGAGAGTCGTTCTCATCCACAACTATCAAAATCCTATCTCATCTTAGACCAAGAAAGACAGAGCAAACAAGTTCTCGACTGTTTGAGCAAAGAATTTTCTGTTTAATAAGAATTTTTTCCAGTTTCACTGTCCTCCTCACTAAGGATCTCAAACATAACAGCCATGTTTGTGTCAGTGCCTATACCCTATACCCTATACACTACACACTATACCCTATACACTATACACTATACCCTATACCCTATACCCTATACACTATACCCTATACACTATACACTATACAATATACCTAATACACTATACACTATACACTATACCTTATACCCTATACCCTATACACTACACACTATACCCTATACACTATACACTATACCCTATACCCTATACCCTATACCCTATACCCTATACACTATACACTATACACTATACACTATACACTATACACTATACCCTATACACTATACCCTATACCCTATACCTTATACCCTATACCCTATACACTATACCCTATACAC